>JANSTR010151374.1:0-10827 GCA_025434805.1 Antipathozoanthus remengesaui | reverse complement strand
CATCAAAAAGCAACCCCCCCCCCCCCCTTGCAACGGCTCTTTTATTACAATAAAGTTCACTTTTGTCGACAGCAAACAAAGAATCTACTCGTTCTTACCACAGTTCTCAATTGTAACATTTTCCAACAATAACCCGACGTCAAATCTTGCTGGACCGAATAATTTCTGCCGTTCACTTTTTCTTAGTCTCCTGGAGTTGGTAAGCGTCAAGCATAGGTGTCCCGTTAGAAGAAGGAAGTACGCATTCAACAATCCCATAATCCTCAGTTGTTCTGGCGATGAATTAAGCAGAAACCAAAGGCACATAGACTTTGTGGTCACCTGTGTGTTCACATACAAAGCTTCGTCTTTTTAAATAGTCATGAAATTATATACCGGCTTACTGTAATTATTCTGCCAACTTGCTGCGGTGCGACGAGACTCGGTTACAGTCCAATTTCGATTTTAGTCAAGAACATGAAAAATAGGCTATCTGTTTGCACTCACTTGTTATGTTTGACTCGATCCTAGACCTTGTTTAGTTGTTAAACTATAGATATATATAAGTGCTAAATGTCTAAAACAAAAGTGGTAAAACCTTCCTGATATATATACATGTAGATTAACCCTTAAACGTATAGGGGGGTGATGGGGGGGGGGGGGTCGAACCGACCCCTCCCCCATACGTTGTTGGGTTTAAAATATTAGCGTTTAAAGCTACTGCCATGAAACTTTCAGTAGCTGTAGCCAGATTAATGACAAATATTTTGACACTAAGTAGCTGATGTTATCAGGCATAAATTATGAGAAAAAGTATGCAAATTAGGTTTATATTTTGGAAATTGCACATTTTGAACACCTCACCACAGGTTTTTGGTCTCAAAAAATGAAAGTTTAAAGCTATTGCAACCAACCTTTCAGTAATTGTAGCCAGACTAATGAGAAATATTTTGACACTAATTAGGTGACGTCACCAGGCATAAATTATCAGAAAAATTATGCAAATTGGGTTTATATTTTGGAAATTGCACATTTTGCAGAAAAAACGCATTTAAAGTCCACTTTTTGCTCTTTTTATTGTCTAATTTTTAAATGTAAGCTAATAAAACTTGTTTTTGCATGGTTTGTTACGTTATAAATGGAAAAATAGCAAAAAATTCAAATTTCGCAAATCCAAGATGGCGGCCGAGTAGCGAAATTGACGTCAGCGTTTTTGCTCGTTTTTGCCATGGAAACTAATTAACAGCAACAATTTTGTTCTTAATTACGAGTTTAGATGGTAATTATTATCTGTAGCAAATTTCACTCTAAACGGACAAATATTACGAAAATTACGGGGGTAACCCCCCCCCCCCCTCGACTTTAATGTTACGGTTTTGAGCATATTCGTTTAAGGGTTAATGTTATCATAAGTACTGTACAGAATGATGGCCTGGTTGACTAGCTGATTGATTGATGGATTGACCTATTTACTCGATCACCCACTCACTGTTTGACTGATTGAACGATTTACAGACATCCTTACTAGCTGTTTCATTGATCAAATGAATGGCGCGACAGACAACTGATTTACTCGCAGACTGATTGACTTACTTACTGTCTCACTTACTGTCTGTTTCATTGATGAAATGAATGACTGCAGTGACTGACCTGGACAACGACCAGTCTTGATCTGGACATCATCAATGGCAATGTCTGCATCATACGATGATCCGACAACAGCCTTGAATACTACCTACAGCAGAAAATCCAGAAAACATTTGTACAAAACTGCTTGTAATAAACGGGAAAATATTGCTTCCACGCACCCTTTAAGCTCCTCGACCTTATACCAAAGACTTTATCTCATGGAATTTTATCTTCCTCTTTCCCTCTCCCAAAACCCTCCCCGCCCTTCTTCTTCTTCGACTTGTTCCTTCGTTCATGGAGACATATACACTACCGACACTTACCTGGAAATGAACACCACTGTTGAGTTGCACCTGCTGCCAATGCCACTGGTCGCCTTGGTTACCAGCAGTCTGCCAAACTCGGATCATGTATCCGCCGCTGACACTGTAGGGTCTCTTCTTTATCAACACGTAAAGTGCCCCAGCACTGTTGCCATAAATGTGGTACCAGAAGGTTAAACACCAGTTAAAGTATGGGTTGGCTTTTATGCGGTCTGATAACAGAAGGGCAGCGTCACCCTGCTGCCTGGGCCAGGACGTCTCGATGAACATATAGTGACCTACAGGGGTTCAAATTAGAGGAAACAAATAACTCCACGTTTAACCAGTTATTAAGAAACTTTTTACCTTAGTCAATGAATAAACGCAACAATAACAAAAAACAACCGATAATAAGTTACAAAGAAGTTAGATAAAGTTATTGCTTTGGATTCCAGGAAATGTATAACATTTCTAGTTTATTTCTGATACCTATTTCTGTAGCATAAAATTTGGTTTGTGTTTCCAACGTTCTTTTACCTTAAGAATGCAGATTATGTATAAATAGTGTAACACTAGTTGTTATTTGCTAAAACAACGTTTTGTGGTTTATATAAAACATTCATATTTACTATTCTTAAATTTTAATTTCAAAATTCTATAAATGTCAACAAAACTCAAAAAATTATAACACTAGCCTTCGAAGATGTAGCAACAGATGGCAACATACTTCTTTACCAAGCTTTTTCAAGCACATTTTAGGCTTAGCTGTTTATCAGTTTGATATCAATTGCTGGTGCAACATTTTTATTTGCTATATCGCAATTCATTCATTAAAATTTCAAACAAACTTCAGCTTAATTCATCACTTACCGCTAGCAGTTCCAAGAGTGTGGTCAACCGATGGTCCTGTCTGAATACTGCCAGTGTGACCTTTGTTCCTTTCCCAGTCAAAGTCATCTTTCTTTGGTTCGTTCATAAAGGCACACAGTCCAGTCTCAAAGTCACACGAATGAGTGGGCGGACATGGTCCATCCATCACCATGGAATCATCTATTGCAATATCGCCTCCATAATGTCTGCCACGTATCCCTTCAAATACGATCTAGGGGGTACGGGGTGTTGAAAGTAAGATGCGGAATAGTTTAACCAACAAATATACATGCAGACAAAGAAAAATAATTTAACTTATATTCTTTGGGAAGCCAAAACGATCGTGAAGAACAATGCATAAAGATGGATAACAGAGTACGTACAGTATACACTTTCACAAGTTTGAAAATACAACTGGACTTTCCAAGAGTACCTTCGTTAAGGCCTTTTTCAAAAGCAGTTTTCAGTAAATTTCTAAGACACGGTCGAATCCTGGATCCCACATCTTACAAGGCCCAATTTAACGGGAATGTAATCTTTTACTATTAATAGCCCCGCGTTAGCGGAAATGACTGTGAAATACCTGTTAACGTCCCCTTTGTTGTTACTAAAGGCAGAACAATTTTAGAGTTAAAAACGCGTGCAACTGTATAAGAAAGACAGCAGAAAATGCAAGCAACTTTGTATGCGTGGTTGCGAAAACAAAGCCGAAGAGGTGCCAAATTTGAGTTCCTTTGCGACGTTTATTCAAGTTTATCTGCTTGTGTTTCTTTGCCGGACAAACTGTCAATTGCAATTCAACTGTCACTTGTCAATTGTGATTGGCTATCACGGCTAGGTTATTTTTAACTCGCCTTCAGAACTCTGCGTGAGTCGCTCAAAATACGGTTATATTCCCTTTAATTGAAATACAATTGCAATAAACATACCTTCCAACCAGAAGGACTCTTGATAGGTACAAAGGCCCTGTGCCAGTCCTTTCCTTGGTTGCCATACTCAGTCCAGACTGGAGCTCCCAGTGCATTGTTCTTCTTGATGTAGACGTTCAGCCGCCCTATCCCCGAGCCATACATGTGATACCAGAAGCGCAGGCACCTGCCGAGCCCCTTGGTGGCTGGGAACTGCTTACTCTCAAGCCTTGCCGCGTCCCCAGGAACACGGGGGTACGATGCTTCAATGTACATGTATTTACCTACATTGATGAAAACCATAACATTAAATAAAACTCAAAAATATTTTGCACATGCATGAACGTATGACGCATATGGACAACATAGTGCGGTCTCGAATATTCGTGTTACTCACAATCTGGCAAAGCAATCTAATGAACTTTAGTAGAAACGTACACTGGTCTATCACGAAATCGCGCGTTCTGATTGTCTACTCTACTATGGTCTAAATGTAATAGACCATGGCAGCGAACCAAAACAATATGGCGGATCAAGTTGCTGAATCCGGTTTTGCTGTGGTTTCAAAAGATTTAGTTGGCAACCTACTAGCTGGACATTTCTGTCCCAGAGAAAACAAAGAAAGCAACAAAATGTGGAGTGAAAATATTTAATGGTAAGAATGCGTTAAAAACAAAGAAAAACTTCCAAACTTTTTAGTTTTAGTTCATTCATCCGCGAATCAAAACAAACATTGTTTCAATTCGTTTCTTTATAGGTTCATTTTGAAAGGCCCTTTTTTATCTTCAGAATGGTTCGGGGAGCCACTGACCGCTACTTGAGGCAGCCACCGATAAGCAAGCCATGATTCTAATTGTTCACATTTTTAGTAGATAGACCATTGTATGTTTCTTCGGCCTCATGGGCTATTGACTCGTAGTCCATTCGTCCTCGAGGTCTAATTGTTAAGTAGTCAGTTCTTGTAGAATAGTTTTACTGACGTCAAAAAGAATAGTCAGAAACCTAGCGTTAGAAATGACAGTTGGTCAATGGTCTTCAGTAAAATATTCGTCTCCAAAGACGAATCCTAACAAATCTTTGTTTCCTGATTTTCTTATCTTAAATACTGAACTAAAAGTTATTTAACACGTGACCATTAAGTAATTACATGTTCCAAGGTGAGCCCTGGAAACAATGTGTAATTACTCTTAATTACATTTAGTACGTGATCAATCTCTTACTTGTCTATATGGTGTCATTTATTGTGCGAAACGCTGCATGAAGCTAACATGCAGTGAGAAAAACTAAAACTAGTATAATCTAAAGTCCTGACCACACAGGCTCACAGATCAAGACAAAGTTGTATTGATTTTACTAGAACGTTGATCATAGTTAGGTGTAAGTCCTTGCACGTTTCTTCGATGTGCTTGACTAACATACAACCTATCTGTTCATTGAAAGTTTGGGGTTCAATTTGAAATTTGAATTTCCATATCTTTTCCATGACCTCTTCGAAGTTTTCCATGATCTATTTTTGGCACAGATTTTCCAGAACGGTAATAATAACTGGTTAGTTTTCTCACTAGCTCGATCGCTATTACTATTCTTACCGTACGGAGTGCCATAGGTGTGATCGGTGCTTGGCCCTGTGTTGACACTGGTCGTATTACCACTTCCAACGGACCAGTCAAACTGATCTCCGCTGTCCTGTGTGTAGCCACAGCCCAGGTAATTCTCGAAATCGCATTCCGCTGTGAAGGAAAGAAGTGACAGTAGTCAACTTCCATTATTTAGGGTTTCTTTTCTGTGGAGCATTGGTAAGAGCACAGACTTAATTCTACTGAAAGATTACCATAACCATAAGCATAACCATAACCATAACCATAGCCATAGCCATAGCCATAGCCATAGCCATAGCCATAGCCATAGCCATACTCATAACCATAGCCATAGCCATAGCCATAGCCATAGCCATAGCCATAGCCATAGCCATAGCCATAATCATAATCATAATCATAATCATAATCATAATCATAATCATTTTCATAATCATAATCATTATCATTATCACAATCATAATTGTATTATCGTACGTTGTGGGGGACAAACTCCATCCATCAATGTGATGTCGTCAAGTGCAATATCTCCCTTGTAACCTGTTCCACGGGTTCCTTGAATTGAAATCTGAAAACGAAATGAAGGATGTTAAATAAATGTGATTTCTAGTTAAGAGTAAAATATATAGTACAACATTTTCAAACAAGATCAGCCTGTGATCAGAACATAGCTAATTTTTAATGAATCACTACACATTTGATCAGTATATTTTTCGTTGAAACGCATTTTCCTTTGATCAATGTATTTATATTTTGTACCCACTATATATTGTGCTGCATGATAAAGAAGGTCAGCATACATAGCGGAAGATTAAGATTGATACAACCTTTGGGTCAGGTGACAGACGCACTAACCACACGGCCACTGTGCCACTGATTCTCGCAAACTCACCCTAAAAGGTGACGAACTGGTAAAATCGACAAGGGCGCGTTTCCATTGATTTCCCTGTGTTCCCTGTCTGCTCCACACAGGCGTACTCGGAAGTTGCGCTCCAGTCTTACGGTACACATTCAGCCTGTCAACGTGCTCGCCGTACATGTGGTACCAGAAGCTCAGACACACTGTTCGGCTGGGTTTGTTGAAGGTGGATGGCACAGTAGCACTCTCCAGTAGTGCAGTGTCATTGGCTGACTGCCAGGATGTCTCGATATACACATAATATCCTGAAGGAAGCAATTTACGAGTAAGAAGTAATATCTAACTGTAACGGCTGAATTACTAGTCTCTCTCTCTCTCTCTCTCTCTCTCTCTCTCTCTCTCTCTTACTAACTGTAACAGCTGAATTACTAGGGTATCTCTCGATTATGGGTGCCATGAATCGAATAGCTACTTATTTCATAGAAAATAATGTTAACAAAGTAAGACATTACACATTATTATACCTCAGTGATAAACTACCAATCATATATATGTCTGCATTGCAGTCACGTGCCGATCCAATATTTGACGATATTGGACAGCATCATATTGAACAGCAAACTATTGGACTGTTTGCATGTGATCTAGTTCTGGAGATATGGCGTGATTGACGTGACGGTTTCGCAACCATTTACTGTTCACATGATGTAAATTTACTATCACAGGTGTACTGGCAGTGTTTGTAGTGACCTTCGTCCTTCGACTGAATCATGGCTAACTCGGTATCGATTTATGAAAGAAAAGTCAAAGTCAGTGAACTAAAGTTAGTGTTTGTAATTTTCTTCGGTATAATAAAGCGCATATTGGATTCATCCTCGCGCAATATAGAAAGATATTTAAGTCTCGACTTGTAATATTAGGTTTGACCTACAGCGGTTATGCCAATTCAGGTTTTTACCACTATTTATCATTCATATGTGTTTGTGAACTGCTTTTTTTCGACCAAGATTCTATGATTTTAATTTATAAATTACAAATAAGCACAAATATCATATTATATCAGCACAAAAACTTTGGTAAAGCGATAACATTTCTGATAGACGCGCCACACATTAACTTCTTTGCACTATGTGAAGAAATTTACTCACGCAAACATTGATTAAGTTATATCGGCGTTTTAGTTTAGCAAACCATCCAAGTGGATGATCAAACTCACCAAAATAACATCAAAATCGAGGGTTTTATTAGGCTTCCTTCCGCTTTGAAATGTTGAAGATAACTTAGCTGATGAATGAAATCCGACGTATTTCATAAAACCAGAACAAGCCAAGAACTCTTCACAAGTTTGCAGCAACTTCATTTTCTAATTCCGAGAAATATATCTGGTAAACAATAAACGTTTCAGATGGTTTCAGGAAGCATTAAGTGTAGTATTGCTGTTTTTTCAAGTTAAATGTATAACCTTGACCTGATGGCAAGTTGTCATAGTGGGCATATATATGTAAATACTGATGAGGTCGGAAGTGAAATGGGCGGTTATCCCAAATGAAATCGGTTAAGCAAAGTTATTTCGCTTAACCAACTTCTTGGTTATCCAATTTTCAAATTTCTACAGGCCTGCATAATGTTTCATTATCTGAATCAAGTGTCACCTAATATATTCGGAGTAAAACATTAGCGATTAGTTGCTTGTGAAATGATAAAAAGCAACATTACCTTTTGAAGTCTGTGTTGTATGATCGAAGGAGGGTCCAGTTCCCGCAGACGGCGAGCTGCCATATGTTCTTAACCAGTCGAACTGATCTTCTTTCGAGTTGTTCCAGTTACAGAATCCAGTTTCAAAATTACAGTCCCAAATGGAGGGAGGTTGGGTAGTTGGTGGAGGTAGGGTAGTGGGGAAGGGGGTCGGCTTTGACGGGCCGTGGAAACAGTATGGTACATTAGGAACCGAGCCATCCCAGCAACACCCGCGGCGCTGGCAATAGTACTGAGTAATACCATGCCAACCGCAGTCGCGACGATTTTGTGGATTAATAGAGCGGCAAGATCTCGGGTGGTAGAAGCACCACGGTACACCACTGACGGAATCGTCCCAACAACAGTTCCTCACCCGGACGCACGTGTCCTATGCAAAGAAGCAACGTGATTTGGAAACACAACACGAGTTTTATCTTTGTGTTTATGTATCTTTGTGTTTATTTGTGTGACTGTTTGTGTTTACGTGTATTTGTGTTTATGTTTATTTGTGTAACTGTTTGTGTTTATGCGTATAATTTGTGTTATGTTTATTTGTGTAACTTACTTAAATTTTCAAATAGTTATAACTGTATTACCGAACAATTCTTGTAAATTCAACTCTTGGTCTGACTTCCTGGTACTTTAACCCTTATGGTTACTACAGGAAGCCAGTACCCTCATTCCATGAATCTTTCATTATTTATTATTCTTTGCTGCAATATTTATTAATGGAGTAATAAAGTTTATGTTGTTTATGTTGTTTATTACCATGTTCGGACTACAGTTGACTCTCAATACCTTGAACTGAAGCCTTGATAGCTCAGACAAAACTCCCGCTATCTTGAACGAAATTCGTTTGGTTCCTTTAAAGCTGTTTGCCAAGAAGGTAAAACTATCCAGTTCTTCATCAAATGTTCGAAAATTGGTGTGACAAAATAAAAGCTCAGACAAATAGAATTTCCCACTATACTTCTACGCATGGAATCCGTGCTTTTGCAACATCAATTCAGCGTTTCAAGAGACTGTGTCATGACATTAACATGTAAAATATGTTCATTCGAATTTCTTGAACAATGGACATTAAAAACTGTACACTAAATAATTTCAAGCACGATTCCATCTTCATAAACGTTAAATATGTGGTACCAGTAGCTAAATTTTGAAGACTATTTTAAATAGGATTTACATTTATAGTTAGTGTTGATAAATTATTGCAATTGAGCAACATAATCAACCCCGTTCCCAGTGCCATCCGCGCGCCAATGCCCCCGACAAATGGCCCTGGTACATGCTGAACTATCATGCACTGCCATTGGTCAATATTATCGCACTTCAATCATTAACTGTGATTGGATAACAGGTATTTCGCGCGGAAGTGCAGTACTCTTTAAATTAAGGCACCAGAATTTTGAAAAAAATCACCAGTGAAATCATACCTCAGAACTTGGAAAAACAAATATTTTTGACAAGGCTGGGAGTAAAAAGGGACTGCTTGAAATACTGAATTCGTAACCTCACCCACATGGAAGTCAAATACTGTATAAGGAGGACAGGCTTCCCAAAACCGTTTGCGGGAGTTGTAATACAAAGTTGATTAGTTTTTCCCAGAGTTTAGAAGAAAATGAATCAAGACACATTCAGTGCTAGTTTCTGGCATAGTGAATACGCTTTGCATAGAGCCACCGGCGGTTCCTTCGGCAAAATGGCAGCCGAGTACCGGCTTCACTGAACAGACAGCCTCAGCCTCGCAACAAACAGCTACGGCAATCGACGATTATTCGCCTTTACCTTTGGCCCTGAATAACCTTCAGCCAGAGTGGAATCAACTGGAATATCGGAGACTCTTCAGATAAACGGCTTCCAAAGCATGTACCCGTCCTACTTTGAATCGGCATCTTTTACAGCATATTCAGACGAAACAACCTACATTTTGACATTGTCGGTCCCGGGGCATTCATTCTTCTGCTCGGGCAAAATGTCCAACAATCTTGGTCGACATTTTTACGTCACAAAATCCAGCGTGTACCAGAGCAATTTTTCGGGGGCCTTGGCGCGCGGATGGCACTGGGAACCAGGTTGCTCCGTTTGCCTGGTCGCTAAGCTTCTCGACGGGCGAGCAAAGCCAAAATAACTAGCCCCCAGTCCAACCGCGCCAAAAGTTGTTGATTGGGGACGATGCTACTTTTCGAGGATATCCTGCACTATAGGATACTGTGTCTAATATCGAAAGCGGCAGTCAGGTCAAGCATTACGAGATGAACGTATAAACTTCTTACTTCAAGCAGAGCTGTTTCTGTGGAATGTAACTCAGGCTGGTGGTAAGAGGACTGGTTAGTCGGCAGTGGAGCTTTGGTAGCGGCACAAGTGAGTAAGCAACTAAGAGATCGCCACCTTCTAAAATGATTTAGCAACAAATGGAAGGCTACTCACTGAACTAAAGTTCTTGTATAACAAGTCGCTCAATAAAAGGAAGCACAAGTGCAGACTTCCAATTGGCCGATCCAGAAAAGAAAATAGGACTGAGTTTGTCCATCCAAACGGTCCCAGAAGGCGAAGACCGAAGACCCAAAAACGAAGACCCTTCCGAATCTAAAAAGCGAGGACCAAAGACCCCTTCAAATCTAAAAAACGAAGACTGAAGACCCCTTCAAATCTAAAAAACGAAGACCCAAGCCAAAAGTGCAAGCTAGAATAAAAGTAAAACGAATCGCTCGTGTTCTCTGTTGATTACGGTTTAGTTGAGTGCCTGTCTGGGCCTGAGCTCGCATATAGAAACACAGTTTCAAACAAAAGGAGCTGAAATTCAGATTTGGAGAGGTCTTCGGTCTTCGTTTTTTTAGATTTGGAGGGGTCTTTTGTCTTCGTTTTTGGGTCTTCGGTCTTCGTTTTATAGACACCACCCAGAACGCAGTGCTTAGGGATCGACCATTAGAAAAGTGATAAGGGGG
>JANSTR010151363.1:0-10828 GCA_025434805.1 Antipathozoanthus remengesaui | reverse complement strand
CCCAGCAACTGAGTGAATGACATTCCGACTGAGCTAGTCCATTGTCCAGCGACTGAGTGAATGAGTGACGCCTGAGCGAGTCCGTCCTTCAGTGATTGAGTGAATGACTGTCCCGCTCAACGAGTCCATCTTCCAGCCACTGAGTGAGTGAGTGGTCCCCTGAACGAGTCCGTCCCCCAGCGACCGACGTACTGAGTGACCCCCTAAACGAGTCCGTCCCACAGCGACTGACTTGAGTGAATGATTCCCCGAGCGAGTCCGTCCCACACTGACTGAGTGAGTGAGTGACCCCTGAACGAGTCCCTCCCTCAGCGACTGAGTGACTGAGTGACCCCCTGAACGAGCCGTCCCACAACAATTTTGTGAGTGAGTGATCCCTTGAGCGTGTTCGTCCCGCTGCGGCTGAGTGAGTGAGTGATTCCCTGAACGAGTCCGTCCCCAGCGACTGAGTGACTGAGTTACCCCCTGAAGGAGTTTTTCCCCCAGTGAATGAGTGAGTGACTGACTCCCTGAACGAGATCGTCACCCAGCGACTGAGTGATTGACTGGTCCCCTGAACGAGTCCGTCCCACAGCGAGTGAGTGAGTGAGTGATTCCCGGAGCGAGTCCGTCCCACACTGACTGAGTGAGTGAGTGACCCCCTGAACGAGTCCGTCCGCCAGCGACTAAGTGAGTGAGTTACCCACTGAACGAGTCCGTCCCACAGCAACTTTGTGAATGAGTGATCCCTCGAGCGTGTTCGTCCCGCTGCGGCTGAGTGAGTGAATGATCCCTTGAACGTTTCCGTCCCCAGCGACTGAGTGACTGAGTTACCACCTGATCGAGTCCGTCCCCCAGCGACTTAGTCAGTGAGCGATCCCCTGAAAGACTCCGTGCCCCATCAATGGAGTGAGTGAGTGATCCCCTGAACGAGTGCGTCCTCCAGCCAGTGAGGGAGTGAGTGACCCCCTGAGCGAGTCCGTCGCCCAGCGACTGAGTGAGTGAGTGACCTCTGAGTTAGTCCGTCGCCAGCGACTGAGGGAGTGAGTGACCCCCTGAACGAGTCCGTCCCCCACCGACTGAGTGAGTGAGTGAACCACTAAGCGAGTCCGTCCCCCAGCGACTGAGTGAGTGGGTGACCCCCTTTTGAAGTCCGTCGCCCAGGAACTGAGTGAGTGAGTAATTCTCTGAACCAGTCCATTCCACAGCGACTGAGTGAGTGAGACATTTCCTGAACAAGTCCGTCCCCCGGCGACTGAGTAAGTGAGTAACCCCCTGAACGAGTCCGTGCCACAGCGACTGAGTGAGTGAGTCACCTCCTGAACGAGTCCGTGCCACAGCGACTGAGTGAGTGATCTCCTGAGCGAGTCCGTACCACAGCGACTCAGTGAGTGAGTGATCCCCTGACCGAGTCCGTCCCACAGCCACTGAGTGAGTGAGTGACCCCCTGAACGAGTCCTTCCTCCAGCGAATGAATGAGTGAGTGAGCCCCTGAAGGAGTCCGTCCACCAGCGCCTGAATGAGTTGGAGATCTCCTGAGCGAGTTCGTCCCCCAGCGACTGAGGAAGTGAGTAACCCCCCGAGCGAGTTCGTCCCAGTTGACTGATCATGAGGGAGTGAGTGACCCCCTGAACGAGTCCGTCCTTCAACGACTCAGTGAGTGAGTAACCCCCGAGCGAGTCCGTCCCACAGCGACTGAGTGGGTCAGTAATCCCCTGAACGAGTCCGTCCTCCAGCGATTCAGTGAGTGAGTGAACTCCTGAACGAGTCCGTCCCACAGCGACTGAGTGAGTGTATGATCCCCTGAACGAGTCCGTTTCAGAGCGACTGAGTGAGTTGCCCAGCGACTAATTGAATGAGTATCCGCCTGAGCGAGTCCATCGCACAGCGACTGAGTGAGTGAGTGACCCCCTGAGCGAGTCCGTCCTTCAGCTTCTGAGTGAGTGAGTGACCCCCTGAGCGAATCCGTCGTCCTGCGACTGAGTGACTGAGTGACTCCCTCAACGAGTCCGTCCCACAGCGAGTGAGTGAGTGAGTGATTCCCCGAGCGAGTGCGTCCCACACTGACTGTGTGAGTGAGTGACCCCTGAACAAGTATGTCGGACAGCGACTGACTGAGTGATTGATCCCCTGAGGGAGTCCGTCCCACAGCGACTGAGTGAATGAGTGACCCCCTGAACGAATCCGTCCCCCAACGACTGAGGAAGTGAGTGACCCCTGAGCTAGTCCGTATCAGTGACTGAGGGAGTGAGTGACCCGCTGAACGAGTCCGTCCCCCAGTGACTGAGTGAGTGAGTGACCCCTTAGTTAGTCCGTCCCCAGCGACTGAGGGAGTGAGTGACCCCCTGAACGAGTGCGTCCCACACCGACTGAGTAAGTGATCCCCTGAGCGAGTCCGTCCCACAGCGACTGAGTGAGGGAGTGATCCTCTGAACGAGTCCGTCCCACAGCGACTGAGTGAGTGAGTGACCCACTGAACGAGTCCGTCCGCCAGCGACTGAGTAAGTGAGTGACCCGCTGAATGAGTGCGTTTCCCAGCAACTGAGTGAGTGAGTGATCCCCTGAACAAGTCCGTCGCCCAGCGAGTGAGTGAGTGAGTGATCCCTCGAGCAAGTCCGTCCCCCAACGAGTGAGTGAGTGAGTGACCCCTGAGCTAGTTCGTCCCCAGCGACTGAGGTAGTGAGTAACCCCCTGAACGAGTCCGTCCCCCAGCGACTGAGTGAGTGAGTGATCTCCTGAACGAGTCCGTCCCCCAGCGACTGAGTGACTGAGTGATTCCCTGAACGTTGCGATCCCCAGTCCTTCCCCCAGCTAATGAGTGAGTAAGTGACCTCTTAAACAAGTCCGTCCTTCAGCGACTCAGTGGGTGAGTGATCCCCTGAACGCGTCCGCCCCCCAGCGACTGAGCGAGTGAGTGAGTGACTCCTTGAGCGTGTCCGTCCCCCAGCGACTGAGTGAGTGAGTGACCCCCTGAGCGAGTTCGTCGCCCAGCGACTGAGTGAGTGAGTGAGATACTGAACGAGTCCGTCCCCGGCGAATGAGAGAGTGAGTAATCCCCTGAGCGAGTCCGTCGCCCAGCGATTGACTGCGTTAGTGACCCCCTCAGCGAGTCCGTCCCCAGTGACTGAGGGAGTGAGTTACCCCCTGAATGAGTCCGTCCTTCAGCGACTGAGTGAGTGAGTGTCCCCTGAACGAGTCCTTCCCCCAGCGACTGAGTGAGTGAGTGACCCCCTGAACGAGTCCGTCGCCTTGCGACTGAGTGAGTTAGTGATCCCCTGAACGAGACCGTCGCACAGCGACTGAGTGAGTGAATGAGTGACGCTCTGAGCGAGTCCGTCCCCCAGCGACTGACAAAGTGAGTGACCCCTGAGCTAGGCCTTCCCCGGCGACTCAGGGACTGAGTGACCCCCTGAATAAGTCCGTCCCCCAGCGACTGAGTGACTGAGGATCCCTTGAACGTATCCGTCCCCAGCGACTGAGTGGGTGAATTATCTCCTGAACGAGTGCGTTCCTCAGCGACTGAGTGAGTGAGTGACCCCCTGAACGAGTCCGTCCCGCAGCGACTGAGTGAGTGAGTGACGCCCTGAGTTAGTCCGTCCCCAGCGACTGAGTGAGTGAGTGACCCGCTGAACGAATCCGTCCCACAGCGACTGAGTAAGTGAGTGACTCCCTGAGCGAGTCCGTCGTCCTGCGACTGACTGAGTGAGTGTCCCCTGAACGAGTCCTTCCCCCAGCGACTGAGTGAGCAACTGACCCCCTGAACGAGTCCGTCCCCCAGCGACTGAGTGAGTGAGTGGTCCTCTGAACGAATCCGTCCCCCAGTGACTTAGTGACTGAGTGACCCCCTGAACGAGTCTATCCCACAGCGACTGAGTGACCCCCTGAACGAGTCCGTCCGCCAGCGACTGAGTGAGTGAGTGACCCCCTGAACGAGTCCGCCCCACAGCAACTTTGTGAGTGGGAGATCCCTTGAGCGTGTTAGTCCCCAGCGACTGAGTGAGTGAGTGACCACCTGAACGACTCCGTCCATCAGCGACTGAGTGAGTGAATGATCCCCTGAGCGAGTCCGTCCCCCAGCGACGCAGTGAGTGAGTGATCCCTTCAACAAGTCCGTCCTCCAGCGAGTGAGTGAGTGAGTGACTGACCCGCTGAGCGAGTCCGTCGCCTAGCAACTGAGTGAGTTAGTGACCCCCTGAACGAGTCCGTCCCACAGCGACTGAGTGAGTGAGTGATTCCCCAAGCGAGTCCGTCCCACAGCGACTGAGTGAGTGAGTCACACCTCGAACGAGTCCGTCCGCCAGCGACTGAATGAGAGAGTGACCCCTGAACGAGTCCGTCCCACAGCCACTGAGTGAGTAAGTGATCCCCTGAACGTTTCCGTCCCCAGCGACTGAGTGAGTGAGTGACCGCCTGAACGAGTCGGTCCCCCAGCGACTTAGTGAGTGAGCGATCCCCTGAACGAGTCCGTCCCCCGGCGACGCAGTGAGTGAGTGACCCCCTGAACGAGTCCGTCCCACAACGACTGAGTGAAGGAGTGATCCCCTGAACGAGTCCGTCCCACAGCGACTGCGTGAATCAGTGACCCCCTGAACGAATCCTTCCCTCAGCGAATGAGTGGGTGAGTGACCACCTGAACGAGTCCGTCCCACAGCGACTGAGTGAGTGAGTGACCCCCTGAACGAGTCCGTCCCCCAGCGACTGAGTGACTGAGTGATCCACTTAACGTATCCGTCCCCAGCGACTGAGTGAGTGAGTGACCCCCTGAACGGACGCGTTCCGCAGCGACTGAGTGAGTGAGTAATCCCCTGCGTGAGTCCGTCCCACAGCGACTGAGTGATAGAGTGACCCCTTGAAGGAGTCCGTCTCACACCGACTGAGTGAGTGAGTGACGCCCTGAGCGAGTCCGTCCCCCAGCGACTGAGGAAGTGAGAAAACCCTGAGCTAGTCCTTCCCGAGCAACGGAGGGAGTGAGTGACCCCCTGATGGAGTCCGTCCCCAGCGACTGAGTGAGTGAGTGACCTCCTGAACGAGTGCGTTCCCCAGCGACTGAATGAGTGAGTGACCCTCTGAACGAGTCCGTCCCCCAGCGACTGAGTGGGTGATTGATCCCTTGAGCGAGACCGTCCCACAACAACTGAATGAATGAGTGACCCCCTAAACGAATCCGTCCGCCAGCGACTAAGGAAGTGAGTGACCCCTGAGCTAGTCCGTATCAGCGACTGAGGGAGTGAGTGACCTCCTGAAGGAGTCCGTGCCACAGCGACTGAGTGAGTGAGTCATCTCCTTAACGAGTCCGTCCTGCAGCGACTGCGTGAGGGAGTGATCCCCTGAACGAGTCCTTCCCCCAGCGAATAAGTGAGTGACTGACCCCCAGAACGAATCCGTCCCCCAGCGACTGAGTGACTGAGTGACCCGTTGAACGAGTTCGTTCCCTAGCGACTGAGTGAATGAGTGACCCCCCGAACGACTGCGTCCCCCAGCCACTGAGTGACTGAGTGATCCCCTGAACGTATCCGTCCCCAGCGACTGAGTGATTGAGTCACCACCTGAACGAATACGTCCCCTAGCGACTGAGTGAGTTAGTGATCCCCTGAGCGAGACCGTCCCACAGCGACTGAGTGAATGAGGATCCCCTGAACGTATCCGTCCCCAGCGATTGAGTTAGTGAGTGACCTCCTGAACGAGTCCGTCCCCCAGCGACTGAGTGAGTGAGTGATCCCCTGAGCGAGACCGTCCCACAGCGACTGAGGGAGGGAGTGACCCCCTGAACGAGTCCGTCCCACAGCGACTAAGTGAGTGATCCCCTGAACAAGCCCGTCCCACAACGACTGAGTGAGGGAGTGATCCCCTGAACGAGTCTGTCCCACAGCGACTGAGTGAGTGAGTGATTCCCCGAGCGAGTCCGTCCCACAGCGACTGAGTGAGTGAGTGACGCACTGAACGAGTCCGTCCGCCAGCGACTGAGTGAGTGAGTGACCCGCTGAATGAGTGCGTTCCCCAGCAGCTGAGTGAGTGAGTGATCCCATGAACGAGTCCGTCCCTCAACGAGTGAGTGAGTGAGTGACCCCCTGAACGAGTCCGTCCCCCAGCGAATGAGTGAGTGAGTGATTCCCTGAACGTATCCGTCCCTAGCAACTGAGTGAGTGAGTGACCCCCTGAACGAGTCCGTCCCCTAGTGACTGAGTGAGTTAGTGATCCCCTGAGCGAGACCGTCCCACAGCGACTGAGTGAATGAGTGACCCCCTGAACGAATCCATCCCCCAGCGACTGAGTGAGTGAGTGGTCCCCTATACGAGTCCGTCGCACAGCGACTGAGTGAGTGAGTGACGCCCTGAGTTAGTCCGTCCCCAGCGACTGAGTAAGCGAGTGACCCCCTGAACGAGTCCGTCCCTCACCGACTGAGTGATTGAGTGACCCCTGAGTTAGTCCGTCCCCAGCGGCTGAGGGAGTGAGTGACACCCTGAACGAGTCCGTCCCCCACCGACTGAGTGAGTGAGTGAACCCCTGAACGAGTCCGTTTCCTAGCGACGGAGTGAGTGAGTGACACCCTGAACGAGTCCGTCTCCCAGCGATTGAGTGACTGAGTGACTGAGTGGTCCCCTGAACGTATCCGTCCCCAGCGACTGAGTGAGTAAGTGATCTCGTGAACGAGTGCGTTCCTCAGCGACTGAGTGAGTGAGTGACCCCTGAACAAGTCCGTCCCGCAGCGACTGAGTGAGTGAGTGACGCCCTGAACCCTTGAGCTAGTTCTTACCCAGCGACTGAGGGAGTGAGTGACCCCCTGAACGAGTCCGTCCCCCAGCGATTGAGTGACTGAGTGATCCCCTGAACGTATCCGTCCCCAGCGACTGAGTGAGTGAGTGACTTCCTGAACGAGTGCGTTCCCCGGCGATTGAGTGAGTGAGTGATCCTTTGAACGAGTCCGTCCCCCAGCGACTGAGTGAGTGAGTGATCCCCTGAGCAAGTCCGTCCCACAGCAACTGAGGAAGTGAGTGCCCCCTGAGCTAGTCCGTCCCCAGCGACTGAGTGACTGAGTGACCCCCTGAACGAGTTCTTCCAACAGCGACTGAGTGAGTGATCCCCTGAGTGAGTCCGTCCCACTGCGACTGAGTGAGGGAGTGATCCCCTGAAGGAGTCCGTCCCACAGCGACTGAGTAAATGAGAGACCCCCTGAACGAGTCCTTCCTTCAGCGAATAAGTGATTGATTGACCCCCTGAACGAGTCCGTCCCCCAGCGACCGAGTGAGTGAGTGGTCCCCTGAACGAGTTCTTCACCCTGCAACTTAGCGACTGAGTGACCTCGTGAACGAGTCCGTCTTACAGCGACTGAGTGAGGGAGTGATTCCCCGAGCGAGTACGTCCCACAGCGACTGAGTGAGTGAGTGACCCCCTGAACAAGTCCGTCCGCCAGCGACTGAGTGAGTGAGTGTCCCGTTGAATGAGTGCGTTCCTTAGCGACTGAGTGAGTGAGTGATTCTCTGAGTGAGTGTGTCATCTTCTCAACAAGTACGTCCCCCAGCAACTGAGTGAGTGAGTGACCCTTTCAACGAGTCCGTGCCACAGCGACTGAGTGAGTGACTCATCTCTTGAACGAGTCCGTCCCACATGCGACTGAGTGAGTGATCCCCTGAGTGAGTCCGTTTTCCAGCGACTGAGTGAATGACTGACCCCCTGAACGAGTCCTTCCCCCAGCGAATGAGTGAGTGAGTGACCCCCTGAAGGAGTCCGTCCCTCAGCGACTGAGGAAGTGAGTGACCCTCTGAACGAGTTCGTTCGCCAGCGACTGAGTGACTGAGTGATCCCCTGAACGTATCCGTCCCCAGCGACTGAGTGAGTGAGTGACCCCCTGTAAAAGTCTGTCACCCAGCGACAGAATGAGTGAGTGACATCTGAGCTAATCCGTGCCCAGCGACTGACGGAGTGAGTGATCCTCTGAACTAGTCCGTTCGCCAGCGACTGAGTGAGTGAGTGACCCCCTAAGCGATTTCGTCGCTCAGCGACTGAGTGAGTGAGTGACCCCTGAGTTAGTCCGTCCCCCTCAACTGAGGGAGTGAGTGATCCTCTGAACGAGTCCGTCCCACAGCGACTGAGTGAGTGAGTCATCTCTTGAACAAGTCCGTCTTCCAGCGACTGAGTGAGTGAGTGACCCCCTGAACGAGTCCGTGCCACAGCGACTGAGTGAGCGAGTCATCTGCTGAACGAGTGCGTCCCACAGCGACTGAGTGAGTGATCCCCTTAGCGAGTCCATCCCACAGCGACTGAGTGAGGGAGTGATCCCCTGAACGAGTCCGTCCCTCAGCGACTGAGTGAGTGAGTGACTCCCTGAACGAGTCTCTCCCCCAGCAAATGAGTGAGTGAGTTATCTCCTGAACGAGTCCGTCCCCCAGCGACTGAGGAAGTGAGTGACCCCTGAGTTATGCCGTCGCCAGCGACTGAGGGAGTGAGTGATCCCCTGAACGAGTCCGTCCCACAGCGACTGAGTGACTTAGTGACCCCCTGAACGAGTCCTTCCCCCAGCGAATGTGTGAGGGAGTGACCCCCTGAACGAGTCCTTCCCCCAGCGAATAAGTGAGTGACGGAACGTGTCCGTCCCCCAGCGACTGAGTGAGTGAGTGGTCCCCTGAACGAGTTATTTCCCCGCGACTGAGTGACTGAGTGACCTCCTGAACGAGTCGATCCCACAGCGACTGAGTGAGTGAGTGATTCCCCGAGCGAGTCCGTCCCACAGCGACTGAGTGAGTGAGTGACGCCCTGAGTTAGTCCGTCCCCAGCGACTCAGGGAGGGAGTGACCCCCTGAACGAGTCCGTGCCACAGCGACTGAGTGAGTGAGTCATCTCCTGAACGAGTCCGTCCCACAGCGTCTGAGTGAGGGAGTGATCCCCTGAACGAGTCCGTCCCACAGCGACTGAGTGAATGAGTGACCCCCTGAACTAGTCCTTCCCCCAGCAAATGAGTGAGTGAGTGACCCCCTTAAGGAGTCCGTCCACCAGCGATTGAGTAAGTGAGTGATCTCCTGAGCGAGTACTTCCCCCATCGACTGAGGAAGTGAGTAACCCCCCGAGCGAGTCCGTCCACAGTGACTGATCATGAGGGAGTGAGTGACCCCTGAACGAGTCCGTCCTTCAGCGACTGAGTGAGTGAGTAACTCCCCGAGGGAGTCCGTCCCACAGCGACTGCTTGAGTGAGTGACCCCCTGAACGTGTCCGTCCTCCAGCGATTGAGTGAGTGAGTGACCGCCTTAGCGAGTCCGTCCCCCAGAGACTGAGTGAGTGAGTGACACCCTGAACGAGTCCGTCCCCCAGCGACTGAGTGACCTCCTGAACGAGTCCGTCTCACAGGGACTGAGTGAGTCAGTGATCCCCTGAGCAAGTCCCTCCTTCAGCGACTGAGTGAGTGAGTGATCCCGTGAACGAGTCCGTCCCCCAGCGACTGAGTGACTGAGTGACCCCCTGAACGAGTCAGTTCCACAGCGACTGAGTGAGTGAGTGATCCCTTGAGCGAGTCCGACCCACAGCCACTGAGTGAGTGAGTGATCCCCTGAGCGAGTCCGTCCGTCAGCGATTGAGTGAGTGAGTGACCCCCTAAGCGACCTAGTTCCCCAGCGTCTGAGTGATTGAGTGACCCCCTGAATGAGTCGGTCCCCCGGCGACTGAGTGAGTGAGTGACCCCCAGAACGAGTCCGTCCCCCTGCGACTGAGTGAATGAGTGACACCCTGAACGAGTCCGTCCTCCAGCGACTGCGTGAGTGAGTGACCGCCTTAGCGAGTCCGTCCCCCAGGGACTGAGTGAGTGAGTGACACTCTGAACGAGTCCGTCCCCCAGCGACTGAGTGACTGAGTGACCGCGTGAACGAGTCCGTCTCACAGGGACTGAGCGAGTCAGTGATTCCCTGAGCAAGTCCGACCCCCAGCAACTGAGTGAGTGAGTGACCTTCTGATCAAGTCCGTCCCACAATGACTGAGTGAGTGAATTACCCCCTAAGCGAGTCCGTCCCCCAGCGACTGAGTGAGTGAGTGACCCCTTGAGCGAGTCCGTCCCCCAGCGACTGAGTGAGTGAGTGATTCCCTGAACGAGTCCGTCCCCCAGCGACTGAGTGATTGAGTGACCCCTTGAACGAGTCCGTTCCACAGCGACTGAGTGAGTCAGTGATCCCCTTAGCGAGTCCGACCCACAGCCACTGAGTGAGTGAGTGACCCCCTGAACGAGTCCATCCTTTAGCAACTGAGTGAGTGAGTGACCCCCTAAGCGAGCCAGTTCCCCAGAGCCAGTTCCCCAGCGACTGAGTGATTGACTGACCCCTCTCTTCCAGCGACTGAGTGAGTGAGTGATCGCCTGAGCGAGTCCGTCCGACAGCGACTGAATGAGTTAGTGAGTGACCCCCTGAACGAGTCCGTCCCCCAGCGATTGAGTGTGTGAGTGAACTCCTGAGCGAGTCCGTTTCCCAGCAACTGAATGAGTGGGTGATCCTTTGAGCGAGTCCGTTTCCCAGCGACTGAGTGAGTGAGGTACCCCGTCGGTCCTCGGGTGAGTGAATGAGTAACTCCCTTCGCCTGCAGATAGCGAAAGAGTATTTTCTCCAGTGAGTGAATGACGGAGCGATTAATTCTGTCCTTCAGTAAGTGAATGAACGAGGCCGTCCGAGCAAATCCGGCCGTCGATATTCCAGTGAGTAATTCCAGATAGTGAATGAGTGAGTCCGTTCGTCCTCAAGTGAGTGAATACGTGTGTCCATTTGGCCAGTAGTGAGTGAGTGAATCGGAGTCCGTCCGTTCAATTCGCAGAAGGTGAGTGAGAGTAAGTGATAGAGTTAGTCTGTCCGTTTTTGAGTGATTGATGAGCGAGTTAATA
>JANSTR010151352.1:0-10828 GCA_025434805.1 Antipathozoanthus remengesaui | reverse complement strand
ATGGTCTCGTAAACCGTAGTATCATCCACATATTTCCACATGTTAAAGATGTCGGGAATTGACAGATCGTTAATCATAAGCAGGAACAACCAGGGACCTAACTTGGTCCGCTGGGGGACTCCAGATGGGACCCTACCCAGCTCCGACAGGCAGTCGTTACTAAGTTTGACCCTCTGAGATCTGTCTAAGAGAAAATCGATAATCCAATTAATGTTTCAACTTGGCTACCAGGGTATTATGATCTATCTGATCGAAGGCCTTTCGGTAATCAAAAAGAATAACTCGCACTGAGGCACCACTACTATCTCTTGCTTGGAGACAGTTATGCACCATACTTATAAGGGTAAGCGTGGTAGAGGAGCCGGATATATAGGATACACTCGGCGCAAAAATGAAGCAAATGTGAATCAGTCCTAAGAAACTTCCAGTATCGCTTGTCGAGTACACGAAGTGAGAAAGGATGCAATCCAACCCAAGATGTTCTCTCTGATTCCAAAATGCTCCAGCTTTCGCAAAAGTTGTTGACGGAAACGTTTACCAAACGCTTTAGAGAAGTCTAGCAGGATAAGGTCAATCTGGTCCCGCGAGTCCAGTGCGCTGGCCAGGTCTTTAATGGGGAATGCTAGCTGAGCCTCTGTGTCGCTTGAGTCCATGCTGTACATCTGACAAAAGATTATGGCTGTCAATGTGTGCGAACATCTGCCGATACACAATTTACAAGGAATAGATGTAAGTCAGATATGGGCCTGTAATTTGAAGGACAAGACTTATCGCCTTCATGAATATAGATGTGATGTTAGCCGTTCGCCAGTCAGTGCAAGGTGCTTAGTATTGATAGAGGCCTGGAACATTTCCAGTGGCCCGAGGCTTTGTGTTCTTTAAGTTCTGCCAATAACTTGTAACTCCTGATTCAGTGATCACCAAGGTGGTAAACTAGGAATATCAAGGTTGTTAACTGTAGGTACAGTAGATCTTGGATGTTCTCGTTCAAAAAGACGGATTGAAATTGGCAATTAAGTGCATTAGCTTTGTCCTTCGACGAGGTTGCAAAGTTGCCGGATGTAGTAGTTAAGGGCGGAACACCGAATGAGTCCAGTTTACTTAATTTTACGTTAATTCCAGAAGGGCTTTGTGTTACTTGACAACAGTGATGCACCCACTACTCTGGATACACATTCACGGTGGCTGTTTCTGATTTACCAGTCTAATTTCCGTGTCTGACTGCAAAACGTCACCCAATCAAGTTCCTGCTTTTCTTTATGAGTCTTCTCCAGATTCTTTTGAGCTGACTCTATCGTCTTGGTTGCTATCTCTAACAGAACTAACCTCTGCCATGTTTTTGTTTATTATGGTTTTCTGTAGCCTTCCACTTAGCTCACTGAACCACCACTCAGCCATGCACAGCCCCTTTTTGTAATTCGTCCGTTCGTCACTGACAGAGGTTTGTCAGGTTTCCAGCTATTGCCTCTTCCTCTCCACAAACATGATGGCTTCCTACTGTTCCTTGGTCTCCTTTTCCCTCTGGTCTTCCAGTCTCTGCCCTTTGGCTTTCTTCTCTTTTCCTTCTGCCATTCTTACACTGCTACAGGTTTCTCCAATTACAACAGACCCTTGTGGAGGAAGAGGTGACTGCATCATTTATTTGTTCTCATTGATTGATTCATATGACAACAGAGTATGTCCATTAAATGGCAAAGCTTTTAAAACTTCAACTTCAACACTGCCGCGGTTCACAGGAACTTTAAATAGTTTAGGCAGGATTTTGCACTGGACTGATCCCAGACAGTTCTTCTGTTTGAGTACCATCTCCCAGTAGTGATGAATGCGTAGATACTTGTCTGAACCAGCCGCTCAGTATTAACTCATTATGACCTCTCGTTACCTGTGGAATCTTCTTGGAAGTCTGTTCAAAATAACTTGAATCCTACTATGTTCAGCCTTTTGTTGTAGTGGATGCACTGTAGCCAAGTCTTTCAGGATGCAAGAGGAAGCTTACTGAACAAATACTTCAGCAGTTTGGTAGATCTTTCTCATCTTCATAATTGGGACTTTTTGCTGCTCAGCATTGTCATCCTCACCCACCACATGCATCTGATCAGTTTGCAGGTTCTGTGACTTGCAGACATCTAGTGCAAACAGATTCTTGCCTGTTTTCTCTCTTATTTTATCTACAGGAAGCGGTTGAAGACTGGATCTAGGCTCTCAAGAAAGTAGAGTTAAGCCACTACATCAGGATCTTTCAGTTTCTGACGGAATTTTCTGTACTTCTCATATTGTCTTTCAGGGTTTTCTCTGCTTTGCTTCCCTATGGAGATTGGTTTCTGGTCTGCCTGTGACTGTTGGACGGCAGGCACGAGATTTAGCCATCCGAACTGGATGTCCCAGGATGAAATCTTTTCATTGTAGACAATACGATACCGAGTCTCAAATAAGTCTTCCTTGCAGTATGGGAAGGCTTTCAGAAAAGATCCAGTACCAGTTGATCAGATCATGTAAGTTGTAGGATATGAATGGGAGCATACCAGAGACACCCTGGTTGCGTATGGTCACGTGGCACCCAGATTCTGGGTGGTATAAAATAGTATAAACTAAAATTTACATATGCGCTTGTTTTGATGAAAATGAAACTCCTTTTCATCTGGCTAAATATGAACAGAAATTGATCTTAAGCACCAGACCCAAGCACGGTCTTTATCTCGGGAGAGGGGAGAGCCTGGGAATGAGATTGCATTGACTTTGTGACGATTGTAGTGTCTATGGTTAATTATTAACCATACAGTACTTGCTAAGCATTATGGGTAATAAACGAGGTTGACTTCCAAGATGGCAGTTGTGCGAGTGATGATGTTTAGCTCGTAAGTATCTGGTTCAATCCGGTGCCATCTGTGGCTGAAGATCCTACAATTGGCGACGAGGATGCAACTTAGCAATTGTTTTAATACATGACGGCGATTTGATGGCTGTTCAACTTGAAATTGGAGGGATAGCTCAGTTCGACTGCAGCGGAGATTCGACAAGTATCGGTCCTCGATGGAAAAGGTGGAAAACCAGTTTTGAATTCTATTCGGATGGGAAGGGGGTCAAAGATGCGAAGCAAAAGAGGGCCCTACTTCTTCATTCGGCAGGTCCTAGAGTACAGGAAATATTCTTAGCACTTCCAGAAGGAGAAGTCGACGAAGAACTGGATGAGTACGAAACGGCCGTGAAAAGGTTGGACGCACATTTTGTGCCACGTGTTAATGTACCATTCGAGCGTCATCAGTTTCGGATAATGGCTCAAGAAGACTCTGAAACTGTCGATCAGTTTGTTGTAAGGCTAACAAGACAAGCAGAGAACTGTGAATTTGGCAGTACAATGAGGGAGCAAATTCGAGATCAAGTTATTGACAAATGCAAAAACAACGCCATTCGACGAAAGCTTTTAGAAAAAGGGCAAGACCTAACTTTGGCGACTTTGCAAGATATTGCTCGAGCGATGGAAGCTGCAAGTGCCCAGGCGAAGAAAATAGAAAATGCAAGCCGTGGAGATGTCAACACGTTAGAAGTGAAGAAAACGAAAGGTGATTCGAAGACCTGCTACCGTTGCGGGCGAAAAGGCCATTTTGGCCGGGACAAAAACTGCCCAGCATTGAAAGCCACGTGCCACAAATGCCATAATCAAGGTCATTTTCAGGCTATGTGTAAAACAAAGAAAGGTTTTAGCGGAAAGTCGAGGCAAGGGGAGTCCAGTCAGAAAGGAAAAACAGGTAACGTCAACTGTGTAAATGATGAAGATGAATATGCTTTCACTGTCACGGAAGGAACTGTCAACAGTGTTGAAGACGGAACTGTTAATATTTTTGTTGGAGATGTTCGAGTAAATAACGTTTTAATCGACTCTGGTGCCTCCTGTAACATAATAGACAGAGAACTATGGGAACAGCTAAAAAAGCAAAAGATTAAATGCAAATCAACAAAAGTAGCTCAAAAGATTTATTCCTATGGATCTTCAACACCACTAAATACACTGGGTAAATTTTGTGCTACTGTTAAAGTGAATGGCTGCCAAACTGAGGCAGAATTTGTTGTCATTGATGGAAAGGGCAAACCCTTGCTGGGACGGAAAACATCCACAGAACTGGGAGTTTTAAAACTCAGCACATATGAATGCAATGCAGTTAAGGAATCACTCATAGACAAATTCCCAGAATGTTTTAAAGGATTGGGAAAACTAAAGGGTTACCAAGCCAAAATTCACATCAACCCAGATGTTACACCAGTAGCACAGAGTGCACGGAGAATTCCATTCAGCATGAGGAAAAAAGTTGAGGCAAAGTACCAACCCCATGTGTAAGCCTAGTCTGTGTTATTCCCAAGCCCTCTGAGGATATTCGGTTATGTATCGACATACGGCGGGCCAATGAAGCAGTGGTACGGGACAGACATCCTATACCAACGGTTGATGAGGTTCTTCAGGAACTTAACCAAAGCACTGTTCTCAATAAACTAGACCTTAAGTGGGGTTATCACCAAATTGAATTGAGAAGGAACATGACCAGCGTTTGGAAACCGTATTACAAGATGACATGATAAAGGATTGACCTTGAACAAGGACAAATGTGAGCTTGGAATTTCAAGGATTACATTTATGGAACTTGTTATCTCTGGTAGGGAAATTGGTCTTAAAGAAGAAAAAGTAAAGGTAATTTTTGAAGCCAGAGAGCCCAAGAATGCTTCTAAAGTACGTAGTTTCCTTGGACTTGTAAAGGTTTGTGCTCGCTCTGTACCTGAACTAGCTACTAGTGCATAGCCATACACTGAGACTTACATGAGAGAGTGTACAATTTATTTGGCAGAAAGAACAACAGAATGCTTTTGATTTTTTGAAAATGAAACTCTCAAATGCAGAGACTTTGGCATATTTTGATCCAAATGCCAAGACACAGGTGATCGCTAATGCCAGCCCTGTGGGCCTTAGAGATGTCTTGGTTCAAGAACAGGCTGGCACATCTCGTTTCGTTGCCCATGCTAGCAAGAGTTTAACTGATGTGGAACACAGGTACTCGCAAACCGAAAAGGAGGCATTAGTCTTAGTATAGGCTTGCGAACACTTCAATGTCTACTTGTACAGAATTGAGTTTGAGTTGGTGACGGATCACAAACCCCTTGAAGTGATCTACTCAAAAAAGTCACGACCTTTTGCAAGGATTGAGCAATGGGTATTAAGACTCCAACCCTATAGTTTTGTAGCGAGGCACATTCATGGCAAACAAATGATTGCAGACACATTGTTGTGTCTTGCCAAGGACCAGGGAGGTCAAGTTCAGGATCGTAATGTTGCAGAAGAGTATGTGCGCTATTTCGCAGAGAATGCAACACCGCAGGCAATTCCGATTACTGAAATGGAACACGAATCTGGAACAGTCCCTGAGTTAGAAACATTACGTGACTGCATTCAATGTCCTGTCTGTCCTTTTGCTTGGTGATTACGTAGTCCAGTAAGTGCAAATGCTTGGAACGAGGGTGCATCTACAGTCATCAGGCGATCATTGATCCCCTTATGGGGAGCTGCCAGTTTATTGATTAGGTTAGACTTGATAACCAAAACCTGCCTCGCGTCGCTCGTTTGTCCGCTTCCAATCCAGAAGGACGTACAACCGTCAGACTGCTATGTCATTTGACCTTCATTTGCTAGACGAGTCTTGCTGACTGTTGCAATCTGCACATTGTAACGGGTTAATTCGCAGGCAATGAGAGCAGTCCGTCTCTTTGTCGGTTGGACCCAGTACGGTCCAGAAGGTGCGCACATTCCATGTGCCATGTGACCGAGGTCACAATAGGTGATTTAGGATTTTTTTCTTCTTACAGCTGGTATGGGACACCTGCTATCCGCGGCATCTTAGCCAGGGAAAAGGTGAGACAAGCGATGTTTACGACCCTTTTTCTAGTCCCTTCCCCAGGCTACGGGGTTGGAGGAAGCAATGCTGTTCTAAAGAGAGCTGCTTCGTCTACCAGTGTGTGTTTATGAGATGATTACTAAGAAATTTATTACATGTTTATGATGATTATTAGCATATTTATTCTATTATTTACTGTGGTCACCGTTACGCACCTTGCTGTATCAAAGAGTTTCTGATCACCCCAGCGTGGATTATTGAGCTTCAGCATTGTACATATATTGTTGTGCTCCCTCGTCCATATATTGTGCATCAAGCTCAATCCCATCCACCAGTTGCTGGAGAAACCTGCAGCACAAAATGACTATAAAATGAGCATTGAATGTCTAAAGGTAGGACATCTACTTATTCTGATAAAGACAGTTGGAGACTTGATGTCTTAGACTGAAGACGTTATATACGAATGACTACAGATACTCATTATTGTCCAATTTAGCGAGGGGATAACCACTAGGGTTTGCTACTAGGCACTGAGCACTAATAAACAGATATAGTGATTTAATTGCATTATTTGCAACAATCAAATCACTATCTTGCTCAATTTAGTTCACCCTATCTTATTAGTTAAACGGTTGGTTTGTCAAACCCCCAGCCAAATCACTGTGTTGTTGAGCAAGACACTGGACTTTCTGCAGTCATCTCAACTGGATAAATGAGTGCCAGCTTCTGGTGGAAGCTTGCCTGCGATGTATTAGTATCTCGTCGGGCGCAGGTGATAAACGAGCCACTTGGCTATACTTAGGTTTGGAAATATATTCACTTTTTAAAATGTTGTCATTACTTACAAACTAGTACAACGGTGAATTTTATGTGGTTTGCGTTTGGTCGAGATTGTTCACCTGTTATTTCAATGTTTGTCGCAGGGTCAACTGGGAGGAACCCTGTGTCATCAACGCGAAGTTTTCCGTCAACAAAGGATCTTACACGCTCCTGAGTAACTTTGTCACTACCATAAATCTGCGAGCCATCCCACCAGTGTGTCACTTCATTTTGGTATGACCTAGGCTTAGAGGGATCTTGGCGGCAGTTGTTAGGCTTTGTGCGAGACACTCTCATCACACCTGTAAGTGTGGCACTGTGTTAATCGTCTCAAAATAACAAATAAGGACGAACTAAACATGATAGCAAAGGCAATTATAAATATGCCAGGCGGTAACTCTGAAAGCTCTACATGGTTGCTCGCAGTAGTTTCAATTGCTATTAGCAACGTCTAGTCTACCTAACAATTTAGCCAAAACCATAAATAGCGTTTTTAACGTGTCTACTTACCATCATATTTATTGTGCATCGGGTCTTCGGTGGCCAGAGGGACCTGTATTGCGAACTCAGGATCTGTGAGACCGTGATCAAACCAGTCATGAAGGGTGAACTGGACCCAAGCCACCGACCACATGTTCAGCCATTCGGCAGGTTTGAATGTCGTACGAGTCATTAACCTACACCAAGTGAATTTAAGTCAAATGTAAAAATTGTGACGGAAAGAGCACAAAGCACTACAATCTATTCTAAGGTGAAGTTCCGATACTGAATTCACCTTAAATTACAAAACTTCACAGTAAATTCCAAAAGTTCTAACCAACTCATAAATCTCATACAAATGCCACAACCTCACACTACTACATTTACTTTCAAAGTTCCAGATTTATATTTTTAACACAATTAGAGTAATATGTGGTCGTACAACTTTCCCCGCCGGATACAACAAATGTCGATGTACATGTATGTAACACTTAGAATGTTCATCACTAACCGACGACTGATGGTTCGAGGGTTTGGTTGGAGGAGCCTGTGGTCTTCATACGTTTTGTTCAGCGGCACATTCCTACCAAAACGGTAATACCGGCTTCCCATTGGAGGAAAATTGAGGTCATTACAAGATCCGTCTGCTGTGCGGGCTCGTATCATTTCAATTGGACAAAAGTCTGAAAAGCAAGCATTTCGAAAGATTTTCACTTTATCTTCATTTACTGTTACTATCTACCAAGTAAGCAACAAACAATTCATCTGCAAGGAATTCTAAAAACTGGTCTTTACATTTCCATTGAATTACGGAATGTTTTCCCCTAAATTAAGCTTCATGTATAGAACTTCATTTTCTATACAACTGTAAATCTGATTTACCTTTCTGATTACACGCAGTCACCAGAAATTTGTAACTAAATAATTAACATATGCAACAATACAAAAAACAAAACTTGCTCTTTTTAAAAAATGAAGAAATAATAACTAGAACTATCATATATTTCACTTTATTAGAAACAAACTGGCGGTCAGCTTGGGACAAATGGCTCTGAGTTCAGCAGGTACTGAAGTGAGGAAGTAGGGGAAGGTGCAAGGAAGATATTGAACTTTGATAGTCAAGACATTGGACTATTTGAATTTTAATCTCTATGATACTTGTACAGATTGATTACCGATATACGATAAAGAAGACCAACTCACTTGTCTTGAAAAGCGACACGTGCCTTCGCCCTCCACAGCGGTTCTGCTTATCGCCTGAACACTTCCTGTTACAATAGCACTCTCTCGCTGGGCCGCGTGTAGGATAGTCACTGTAGCAATTGCACCTGGCAAAAAATATAATAATTACCCATAAAAACATGAAATAAAATGATAAGATAAGTAATTCAGTGCGCCGATGCTGACCTCGGTAATCAATAATAAGCGTGATTAGCAAAAAATAAATGGTGCTCCGATTGGTCAGGTTTATACTAGCGTTAAATCACTGGGAGTCATTATCGATGATAATCTCAATTGGAGTAGCCATATCGATAAATTAACCAAGAAAATTACTTCTATTGGGGTCATTAACCGAATAAGAAACCTTGTCCCTCAGGACACTAGGCAAAATATTTTTCGAGCGCTCGTACAGCCGCACTTTCATTACTACAATGTTGTCTGGGGGAACTGTGGTGTTCAACTGCAAGATAAACTGCAGAAGTTACAAAATAGGGCAGGCAGTGTCTTGGCCTATTCAAGTTATGATGTAATGCAATAATGCTAGTGCTGGCAATCTATTCGAAATTTTAGGATGGAAAAATCTAACTTGTCAAATCTGGTAACAACAAATTTCACGCGAAACAAGTGTCTGCACGGGATCGCACTTGGTCACCTTCGTAGTAAATTTACAAGCTGCGAGTATATCTATTACCTAAGGGACTCTGAGAGCAAAGTCAATATTCCACTACCGCAAAAAAAATTATTGTAAATAGTGCTGTCACTTGGAACAGTTTTCTTCGTGGAACAAGGCAGAATCAAAGCAGAATCTCTTGACAGTGGGAAGTTAAGTTTCTAAGGACGGTATTCATGCAAAGCAGCTGGGTGAGGGTTTTACTTGATATTTTAGTAATGCGACTCTTGGGGAAAGATGTGGAGCCAAGGATATTACAACAGAATAGTCGTTGTATGAACTTTTATTATTGTGTTTACCCGACATTTTAGATTTAAATGTAAGAGCTGATAAATTTTACCGTGCATAAATAAAGAATATCTATTTATCTATCTATGACAATACTGCTACCCTGCCTGGGTTTCCTCCAATATGCCGGACGTTTAGAGATCACATCGATCATTAACAACCAATTAACACTCAATACCGCCAAGACTAAAGCGATGTTAATTGGTAGTTGTAGAAATTATGTAAGGTCAACTCAATCTTAGTTTAAGTGCTGAGATGGTCGACGACTTCAAATATCTTGGCGTAGCCTTCTCCTATGTTATGACGTGGTTGGCCCACATCGAACATATTGCCGCTAAAGTCAACAAGCGCCTCGGTCTCTTATAGAGAATAAAACATCTCCTACCTCGGTTTGCCCAGTTACATTTCTTCATTAGTCTAGTGTTGCCGCATTGTGAACTTGGAGACATAATATGAGGTAACAAGAACAACTTCACTTTAATGCAAAGTTTGCTATTCTTACATAACAAAGCGCTAAGGTTATTATAGTCCGCCCAGAACACTCCTCAGCTATCACGGATGCTCACTGGTCACTTATTTTGCTAAACTTAAGTCAGCGCAGGCTCTTTGATAGATGTCTCTACTTTTTAAATGCAAAAATGATTTCTTATCATTACCCATAAAAACATGAAACAAAAATGATAAGATAAGTAATTCAGTGCGCCACGTTATCATATACACGGGCAACTGTCTTATATTTTTAAATCGATCAAGAACTGGAACTCTCTGACAACAGAAATAGCAAACAGCACTACGACTGCTAATTTCGAGCCCGCTTTCCACTTATCCCTGTAATATGCCAGACCATGTATAAATATTTCTTGTTTTTTTAAATTAATGCACTGCTTTTCGGTTATGTAGTCTTTTAGCTTATTATACTTGTATCCATGTTCGAGAACTCCTTCTTAGTAAATAAATAAATTGGGTTCATTATTAGAGGACCTATAAATGTAACCTCAAGTAATGCAGAGCAGTGAACCGGTTCTGTTGCCACTTGAGAAGCAGAAATTGTTCTCAAGTAGCACATCTCGACATCATTGTCTGTGAAGTTAGTACACCAGCTGTTTCTTTCCAATATCGAAAGCTGATTGAGTTAACACTTACCTAGAGCCACCAATGATCCCGCCGTAAGGCTTGCCTTTCCTATAACAAACCTCTACGCATTTATTAACTGTCATCTTTTTCGTTGAAGAAAATCCTTCTCTTCTACCTGTTAGGGTCTTGCAACCATAACAACCCAAGTAACCATTACCTGTTAAATAAGGTTTGGTGATAATTTATGCAGAAACTGACAATACATGTACATGCCAATTTTAGCTTTCTTTAACACTTGAACCCTTAAACATTTGAGAGAACCTGACTCGCTATTAGTTACCAAAGATTTCTTAGGTAGTTTGGTAGTTTTATGTCACGTTTAAATGAAACGAGTGGAGGT
>JANSTR010151341.1:0-10829 GCA_025434805.1 Antipathozoanthus remengesaui | reverse complement strand
AGTAAATTCTTATATAAACCCCTTCACTGTTTCAGTTTTTTCAGATGCTCCGACGAAGGGCTTGCGCTCGAAACGTCGGCTTTCTTCCAAATTTACGGCGCGGAAAATTGTTTTCGTCAACCCTTGGTTGATTTTATCATACGTCTTACCGAAACTAGTCGTCAAAATCGCGAGGACATCTTTTTTTTTCAATCAAACTTGTCACTGTAAGTCTCTGTTCATCAAAACAATTACCTCCTCGCAAAGCTTCTTCCAACAAACTATCGCGCATGAATTGGTTCGAATATCAAAATGGTCATTGTTTCATCACCTTGACGCCTCTCGACCAATTCTTTGTTCAATTTCTGAACGAAGGAATTCAAAAAACCCACCGTCGCCTGCAGGCCCTCGTTTCTTGTTTCTCGTACCAGGCCCTTTTCTTTAAAGCACCATCGAGGGACTGCTTCGCAGGCTATTGTTTTCATGGAGCTGTAGTCAAATTCGAGACTTAAGTCTGACTTGATTTGATGATGGACACCATAAATGTTTAAGCAAGTATAGGCCAACTACAACCTCGCCTTGATGTGTCGATGACCACTCGTGTTCCAATTCTTTATCGTTGGCCCAAACTAACTCAATGCGTAAATTGCACTTGTAACAAGACTGGGGACGTCTTCAGACGAGAGAAATAGTTATTGCTAACTACTTATAAATTCTCGAAAATAATATACAACTATTGGTGCTAAGACAACTTTTCCACACGCTGCAGATGAGACTAATGTCTAATATGACAATTTACATGTCAACCGCATTCCCAAGACAAGAGAGGGAGTAACCATTAAGGTTTGGCAGCTCAGCACTGGTGAATACACAGATATATCTATACTATATCTGTGTATTCACCAGTGCTGAGCGGCCAAACCTTAATGGTTACTCCCTCTCTTGCTTTCGTGTTTATCCGTAAGTTTTCCTAACAGTGATGATTAATAAGAGAGTCCAGCTGAATCCCAAAAGACGAACGTACGTGGTGAGTAGAAAGAACGCCCTCGTGGAGCTCAAGACTTGCGAAAGAATCCTTACAATATAAATGGACACTAATCATGATGTCTCTTTACTTCTCTAAAAAAATAACCCAACTCTTCCATTTTTATTTCCATGTGGCATAGTGTTTCAAAAGTAACCGTAAATGCAATTTTATTTCATGTTTTAGTGTTTTAACACAGTTTATTCATTTTCGTAGCCCTTCAAAGGGATGGGTTTCACAAACGATGGTATGCTATGCGATGCAACATACTTCACAACTACGGTGATAGAATATGCTGTCATGGAAGAATTCTACACCTGAAGAAATACAAGAATCACACGACGTGCTGCGGCTCGATGAATGTATTTAACAGCAAAACTCATCAGTGTTGCAGAGATCACTTTATTATGCCAAAGAACACTTCTTGTGATAGATTACCTTGTGGAGCAGAAACGTACGACCCAACCTCGCAAATGTGCTGTGAAAACACTTTGTTTAACAAGACATACGGTTCGTTTACTCAGTGCTGCGGAAAATGTGTTATTAACATTCAAAACAAGAAATGCTGTGATCTTTCACAAGTGCATGTTCCCACCTCGTATTCCTGTAGTCCTTGTAACAAAGAATATTACGATTCGACGAAACACATCTGTTGTGCTTCGGTGCTCCATTCTAAACCTTATGCCCACGATACAGAGTGTTGTAACTCTAATATATACAACAACAGAACTCATGAGTGCTGTAACGCATCTATAATTAACAGACGAACCCATAAATGCTGTTCTGATGGCACTGTAGCCACCACCAGTTCATTGTGTCCCAATATTAGCCTTCCACGATGTGGTGCAAGAGTCTACAACCTCAAGACGTCCATCTGCTGTGATGGACGTGCGATTCATAAAAGAAAATTCCAGCAATACACGATGTGCTGTGGTGTAAGTACAACGTACGACTCAAGACAGAATCATTGTTGCAGACCTAGAAACATTGTAGTCTCTCGTGGGTTGCCGTGTTTATTACTCCCAGAATGCGCAGGAACGTCCTATGATCCAGTTGAATATATTTGTTGTGAGAATAGAAAGCTATATAGAAAAACGCATGGGGAAGATACACGCTGCTGCGGCACGAACAAGACATACGATAGCAGGAAACAACAATGCTGTCCAGGAGACAGAGTATCTCCACTTAGCAGCTCATGTTCAATGTGCGGCGGAAAAGTATACGACCCATCCCAATATGTTTGTTGTGGAGGTAACGTCCTCTTTCGCAGAAGCCATGGAAACCATACAGCTTGCTGTGGACGACACACAGTCATAGATAACAAACACTACACTTGCTGCAAGCCACGTAACATCGTAATTCCGGCCAGCCATTCTTGTGTGCCCTGTGGGAATGCCTACTATGATACGAAGTTTGAGGTATGTTGCAATGGAACTAAACTTCACCCAAACAGATATGGTTTGTTTTCAAAGTGTTGCGGTGCCCACAAAATATACGACAGTCGTCATCATCACTGTTGTAACTCCAAAAGCGTAGCTCCGCTCGGCTTTGCTTGTCCGTCGTGCAATGGACAACTTTACGATCCAGCCATTTTCATCTGCTGTGGTGGTGACACCTTACATCGCAGACTCCACGGTCACAATACCGTCTGTTGCGGAGCCAACACAGTCATTAATCTTCAGCATAACTCGTGTTGTCGTCCAGGCAACGTCTCGGTACCAAGCGGTTTCTCTTGTGCTCCATGTGGTCGAATATTCTACGACCCACGCAGGAGCATCTGCTGTGACGGTATCATGTTGCATTCGAAATCGTACGGAGATTCCACTAAATGTTGTGGTTCAAACAAGATCTATGACAAAACAACTGGCCAATGTTGTCAGAATAAGGCAGTGATTCCCAAGGCAAATTCGTGTGCAACTCCGCCCACATGTAACGCTCAGCTGTACAACCCTTTGATTCAGATATGCTGTAATGGGCAGCAACTTCATATTAGAAAGTACAGCCAATATACTCAGTGTTGCGGAAAAGCTACAATTTACGACCATAGAAATTCCACTTGCTGTGCTGTAAACAGTGTTGTTGTACCCAGGGGATTCTCCTGTTTTCCTTGCGGAAATAAATACTACGATCCTTTACGGAAGTTTTGTTGTGAAGGCAAGACCCTCCTGCCTAGACTTCATGGTGCTTCCAGTCGCTGTTGTGGTAATATAGTTTTCGACATGACTGTGTATCGGTGTTGTCGCCCACGCAATGTGATATTACCAAAAAAGTTTGGATGTCGACCTTGTCGAGGACAGTACTACAATCCTGTTCTGCACATCTGCTGTGGCGATAAGATCCTCCACCGTAGAACCAATGTTTACGATGAGTGCTGTGGCGATTCCATCACTTACGATCGAAGACGCTATAAGTGTTGCCAGAATAAGACTGTAATTCCTAAGGGGAATTCGTGTCCACCTCCGCCCACATGTAACGCTCAGCTGTACAACCCTTTAAGTCAGATATGCTGTAATGGGCAGCAACTTCATAGCAGAAAGTATAACCAACATACTCGATGTTGCGGAAGGGCTGTAGTTTACGATAACAGAAATTCCACTTGCTGTGCTGTAAACAATGCTGTTGTACCCAGGGGATTCTCATGTGTTCCTTGTGGAAATAAATACTACGATCCTTTACGGAAGTTTTGTTGTGAAGGCAAGACCCTCCTGCCAAGACTTCATGGTGCTTCCAGCCGTTGTTGCGGTAATGTAGTTTTCGACATGACTGTGTATCGGTGTTGTCGCCCACGCAACGTGATATTACCAAAAAGGTTTGGATGTCGACCTTGTAGAGGGCAGTACTACAATCCAGTTTTGTACATCTGTTGTGGCAATAAGATCCTCTACCGTAGACCCAATGCTTACATCGAGTGCTGTGGTGATTCCATCACGTATGATCGAAGATACTATAATTGCTGCCGTGAAAACCCACCAAAACTGATCAATGGAACTTGTCCTATACAAGTGCCTTCACAGTCTAGATGTAATGGGTTGCCTTATAACTTTTCCACACACATCTGCTGTAGCAACAACAGTATCCATACAAAGGTTTACAATCAGTTCACGACATGTTGCGATGCAAGCAAAGTATTTGATTCCAGAAGCCACAAATGCTGCCCTGTTTCTCGAGTCACTCTTCCAAAATCTCATTCCTGCACTCCTTGCGGTGGAGCATATTATGATCCCATAAAATACATTTGTTGCGGGAAGAAAAAACTGCATCACAGGGAACACGGAGTATACACAAAGTGTTGCGGGGAAAATATCGTTTACGATACGCAACAACATCGTTGCTGCGCGAGTTTAAAAGTAATTCAGAAGAATGATGATTGTCCATCGCTACCAAAGTGTAATGGTAATCTGTACAACTCAAACGCTTATATCTGCTGTGGAAACACTACGCTATACCAAAGGAAGTATGGAGGAGAGACGAAGTGTTGTGGTGGGGATACGATTTATGATTTCACAAAGCAAAAGTGTTGTCATCCAGCAAATGTTGTTGTACCAATTGCAACCGTTTGCGCAATATGCAGCAGGAAGGTGTACAACCCGAACATCTTCATCTGCTGTAGCAGCAGCTATCTCTTTTTGAAGAGGTATGGTTCCCATACAAGATGTTGTGGAAAAAGATCTCTTTACGATATGAGGATGCTGAAGTGTTGTCAGGACGGAACCGTTGTGCCAGTTACACGTGCGTGCCAGGTAACACCACTCTGTAATGGCAAGCCTTATAATTCATTCAAGAAAATATGTTGCGAAGGAACTCACCTCCATGATAGAAAACACGAACATTTTACACAATGTTGTGGAGCTCTCAAAATTTACCATTCTCTAAGAAATAAATGCTGTGCTCCAATGAACAAAGTCGTTTTACACAGCTATTCGTGCCTTCCATGTGATGGAAACTTCTACAATCCGAACAAAGCTATTTGCTGCAATGGGAAAAATCTTCACGCAAAGAACTATGGACTGCACACAAAGTGTTGTGGCTCTGCAATTTATGACAAGAGACAAACTCGTTGTTGCAGTCCAAATAGCAGAATTGTCAGTAACACGTTCTCGTGCATCACATGTGGTAGGAAGTATTATAGTCCAAGAAAGTCAATTTGCTGTGGCGGTGTGTCCTTGTTTCCAAGATCTAATGGTAATAACACATACTGTTGTGGCTCTACCAAGGTATATGACAAAATAACACAAAAATGTTGCTATGGAGATGTAGTTGTTGGAATCAGTGTCCAATGTCAGCCAAAGCTTTGCAGTGGTAAACCTTACGACCCTTCGATACATATCTGCTGTGATGGTAGAGTCCTCCATGATAAGAAACATGGATCCTTTACCGCCTGTTGTGGCACCAAAAAGGTTTTTCACCAGGCTACGCACAAATGTTGCAATGGTTCAGCCACCGTTCCCTTGCATTACTCCTGTGATCCGTGTGACAAGAGGTAAGATGTCTCGGGGGAAAATAGCCTTTCCAAAGGCAGACAATTAAAATATAGATCGCTGTGACAATTCTTTCATCTCGTAAGTTGCAACATCAAGAATAACCATTTTTGTAATAAATTTGATGCTAAACAAAACAAGAAAGTCAAAAACATGTTAGAAGTTTTGAAATAACTTATGTAATTATTAACCAGGTAAACGGACGTTTATCACGTGTTAGGAATTAGCCAATTTAGCGCGTGTCTAAAGGCACCATCCCAGAAGGCTTCACGAGACTAGTCACAAGAGCTGTTGTTTGCCGTTTCTTTGAAGAAACGAATTCGGTAAAAAAAAACCAGACAAGTCCCAGTTATTCTGCTCAATAGTAGTGTTGCTTACCAATTCAAATATGACGAATTTCCATTTGTGTTTGTAACTATTAAATCACCATTGCTATCATTTTAGGTACTACGATCCTGCGAGGCTCGTCTGTTGTGGTAATACCAATCTGTACTATAAGAGATTTGGAAAACACTCCTTGTGCTGCGGTAGGACAATATACGATTCCAGAATTCGCACTTGTTGCGGAAGCAGAGGCACCATTGTTCCTAAGGGGTCATTATGCAGCCCTGTGAGGTGTGGGGGGAAACCCTTCAATGACAATCGATTCATTTGCTGTAATAACTCAGCGGTAAGTAAACAGAAATCTGTAAATATATGCTAGGATTGTTCGTATAAGGGGCCAACCATTTGATTTTTGAGGAGGTTGAGTGATTTCGTATGGGCACCTTATTTTTTTCAAGGACCTAGTGTGGGAAGATACTTTTCTCTTGACGGTTACGTGTGCAAGAGTTGGGTTGTGTGGTACAGGAATTTTTGTTTATAAGGGAGTACGCTTGCAGGATTTTTTCCCTTAAATACCCCACCCCCTACAAAAGTCAAACGGTCGGCAACTAAAAATAAATCCTTCACAGCGCCCAAAAATCACTCTCACTTTCAAAATTCGATCGAACGAGCTATCGGAATTTTATTTACGTTCATATTTAATACTTCGCCTTCCCGATCCTTTGGATTGTGAGCGATAAGTAAAAAAAGTGTTATCAGGCGCAGGTTTAGGGGAGAAGCCGGAGGGGCCACTGCCTCCCTCTCAGTGGCACATGTTATTTTAAAATTATGCATGAAGGGCTATAGACTTGCGATGAGCAAGGGATGAGGGCTTGCATTTGGCTTGAATTTTACACCCCTCCCCCCACCCCCTCGCTTTGTAAATGATTGATCCTTTGTGTTTTAAACAAGCAAACGGTTCTACACGTATTTGATATATTGGAACATTTATGCACGCTCATTCCATACAAAAAAAATGCAAGAAAAAATGCTAGCTGCGTTCTAAAACGAAAAATTGACACCATTTTGGTGCATGTCACAGAGCTAGAGGTATGTGTCATGGAGGGATTCTGTTGCATAATAGACCATTAGTAAGATAGTTATATTCAAATTGAAACATTTGCATTAGATAGTGCTGACTACATTCAAGTAATATGAGACAATGGACCAGCATATAACTGTAGGGATACTTTGCTTTATCTTGCACTTGTCTTTGTATATCTATCGAAAATCCAGGTATGAACACTAATATAATGTTGGGAATAACGTTTTTAATGTCTAAACATCCATACATCGATTAAGAGCATTTGGCTAACAAAAATTACAAAAAATAAGAATAGAAGCGGATTTTATTACCTTCCCAATCTATCGTTTCAGAGTTCGAGAGAGCCCACAATACCTTTCGGTCTTGCAACGATGACCGAATACACTTGAAATTATTTTTATTGCTATTATATTACAGATTCTTGAACGTAAGTATGGGCACTTGACGGGATGCTGTTATCATCGTGGTCTCTACAATGTGCGCCACACCCAAACTCAAAGGTGCTGTTTTGAGAGACCGATCCCCCTCCTGCAGCCGTGTAAAGGACAGGACGACTGTGAACCCAGCCTCGACATAACCAAATACGTTTGTTGTTCGGGAAGGAAAGTCTTCAAGTCGTATGGCTTTCTTTCTCGGTGTTGTGGTGCGTCTGTCTATCATCCGTTGATCCAAATATGTTGCGCAGGCTCACCAGCCCCAAGATCAGGAGGAAGCGCAGCAAGATGTTGCGGTCAGCGGAGTTATAACTCTAAGGTTGCCAAGTGTTGCCCGGGAAACCATATTGTTGCCAAGTGCGAATCGTGCCCATAAACAATTAATCACTTATTAAATATAGGGGTTTATGTATATACTATTTGTTAAAGCCAGACGTGCAAGTACGGATAAACTTCTATTGTAGAACAAGGGAGATTCTCAGTGCATGTGCGTCTACGTTTTAATCACTTTCGATAACGAAATAGAGACAAACACTCAATTAAGTTGTTTTATTTTGGTGCCTAGGAGATGTTATGTGAGTGCCACTGGTCAGCCTCAGATATATCTGCCTGTGCCAATTATCCAACCACCCTACTACCCTCAGATGGCTGTCTGTGCCAACTATCTCACCACCCCACTACCCTCAGATGGCTGTCTGTGCCAACTATCTCACCCTACTACCCTCAGATGGTTGTCTGTGCCAAATATTCCACCACCCTACTACCCTCAGATGGCTGTCTGTGCCAATTATCACACCACCCTACTACCCTTAGATAGATCTGCATGTGCCAACTATTCCACCACCCTACTACCCTCAGATGGCTATCTTTGTCAACTATCCCACCACCCTATTACTCTCAGATGTCTGTCTGTATTAACGATCCCACCACCCTACTACCCTTAGATGGATCTACCTGTGCTAAATATTCCACCGCCTTACTACCCTTAGATGGCTGTCTGTGCCAACTATATTCCACCACCCTACTACCCTTAGATGGATCTGTCTGTGCCAACTATCACACCAATCTAGTACCCTTAGATGGATCTGTCTGTGCCAACTATTCCACCACCCTACTATCCTCAGATGGCTGTCTGCGCTAACTATTCCACCACCCTACTATCCTCAGATGGCTGTCTGCGCTAACTATTCCACCACCCTACTACCCTCAGATGGCTGTCTGTGCTAACTATTCCACCACTCTACTTCCCGCAGATGTCTGTCTGTGCCAATTATTCCACCACCCTCCTACCCTCAGATGGCTGTCTGTGTCAACTATTCCACCGCCTTACTACCCTGAGATGGATCTGTCTGTGCCAATTATTCCACCACCCTACTACCCTCAGAATGCTATATTATGTAGTATTTTCCCCAGGCCAAGGTTGTCGTTTACTAGGCATGAAACTGTGCAATTTGCACATTGAGTAGATTCGTCCTATTTATTTACTAAACTCTGTGAGCTTGGCAACTGATAAATGTACTTGCTCTGGATTGACTTGTTCTAATAACTAAATGAAAATTAACATGTTGCGTGAGCAACAAGTCATTAAATGTAAAAAGCCAAAGGCTGTTGGCATCAATTCCATGTGACAAACCAGCATTGAACTCTTTTTAAATACGTTTCCTGCTGTGGTGTTCTGAATCTGGCTTTGTTTGCTTGAGAAATATTGCACAGAACAATGCGAAATGCAGACAGATCGACACAATAAACCGCACGGTCCACGACACAGACCAACTGTGAGACTTCGCTGTGTAACTGTGCTGTAACTTGGCACTGATATTGGTGTTCAAAGGTGTTCTTCAAACGCAAACCAAACAGCTGTTTACTGTACTTAGAAAATTAAAGAACAAGAATATTCCACTTTAGCAGTTTTGCCTAGAAAGCCATTTAGTTGCGACAAAACCAATCGCGCTGCAAGTGCAACATTATCCAAATAGAAATACAATTTTAAAGAGCTTGAAGATATTCCAATTTGAAATCCAATAGTCTTGAAAGTGTACTTCCTTTGCTCTCAGTCGTGTCCGGAACTGGATCATTGTTATTGTCAGACAATGATTCATAGTTGAACGAGAATCCGTCATGGCTGGTCCTTTCCTTGGAGCCGTGCTCCTGTTATTTCTGATGAGTTTGGCTCAAAGAACATCTGCTTTGGGATCTAGCTGGCATCGTCCAGGTACTGAACTTTATGCTGGTTCAGTTGTTTCTTCAATGTCTCTTGTGGAGAAACGATTATTGTTTTATAGATCTCTTTTGCATGACTATGAACACAAACATGTCAAACACAAATATTTGGAAGTCATACACATGTTTTTCAAGATCTTGGGCATTTAGGAATTTAGGCATTTCTGAAACTTGTATTTTCTTTTGTGCTATGAATGAAAAGCCTATAGCATTCCAAACAACGAGATAATTCATATCCAGAGAGCAGGTTCTTTGCAGCAGATTGTTTACTTACTTGAGTATTCTATCGCCTTAGGGTTGGGGGCACTAAAAAGGGTGTATTCTGGAAGACAGATTGGCCAAAATACACTAGTAAAAAGAGAATCCTTTCAATACTAAGAAACAGCTTAAGTCAGAAGTGAAGCTAACAACAAGACAGCATTAACAATCCTTATATGAATCCAGAAATTCTCTAAAAGCCCATATCTGTGTATTCGTCATTCACCGAATGTGTATACTTTTGTTTATACCTTAAATGACCTCTCTTCGGGATCCTGGAGAAAAGGTTAAACATGCAGTACAAAATATATCATTGTATTTCACTATACCACGGTTGTTTTAAAACCGGAATTTCCTGACATCGAAATAATAAAAAAATTCGTTGGTAAGCTAAAATATGTTGATACATTGTCAGCTTCTATACCTCTGAAACATTATTAGGAAAACGGAACACAAGTTGATATGATTTTCATCTGAAACATCAATAACACCAGAACAAATAAGAACTAATATATACAAATCTCGGCGAAAAGAACCCTACATATTATGTGGAATGAACGCCCATTTTCTTTGCCCTGCCTTTAAACACTCTCTTGTATTCCACACGTTTGAATGATTGTTGCAGCATTCCATTTCGATTAATTTTGTTACATCATAGCTCCGTCTCAAATAGATTACCAGTTGGTTAAGTTTAAACGGAAATTATCGCCTTTAGGATATTGAAACTTTCACGATAAAACAAAATTCCAATCGCTAGATTTTGCATAGCAAAAAAATTTGCTTGCTGAAATCTAAATGTGGATTTTGATTCCAGACATAACACCCCGGTTATAAGCCCCTCCGGTTATCATTAAAATTTGGTCCATATGGCACATTTGCAGAGATTTCAATCCCTGCATGGAGCTCAACAATGGGAAAGTACCGCCGGGGGGGTGGGGGGGGGTGGGGGGGGGGCGGGCCGGGGCGGGCGAGGGGGGCTCGGGGGCTCGGCGGGATCGGCGGGCGGCTGTGACATCGGTTTCGGTGGT
>JANSTR010151330.1:0-10831 GCA_025434805.1 Antipathozoanthus remengesaui | reverse complement strand
ATTTAAAGTTGAATATAAAAACTGTAATTTTTAACACAATTTGTTCTAATTTTTTTTCTACTCTATTCTTGATTATAATCCTATCTCAGGTTGTAAATACATGTTTTCTACCAATTTAAAAACAAATGCTGCTGCTTGCTGCTGAAAGTACAATTCTTGAAAAATCCAAGATGGCGGTCAATGTGGCGGACATGTTGTGAAACGGCTGCTACCAAAGCAACAGTTTATAATTAAAACTTTCTTTTTGTTATGAAAAGTAATTAGCTAATCAAAAGCTACTCACATGCCAAAGCTTGATCATTTGTGTGCAACAGTTGGGGAAATCAGGGGGTCCACATGACCGTCCCCCTTGGATTAACTTGTTATGAAAATAGCTTCGTCGTCCGAGCGTTAGAGCATATAGGTTATTTTTAGTCTAAGTGTATACTATGAAATCTGGTTTGTATCACTTTTTGCACTCCATTTCTCTAGTTTCACTTGAGGAACCGTTTCAGTCTCATCTTTTGTAAGTCTGTGAAGCAGTGACCCTAGTCTGTTACATACAGCCATAGCTTTACCAAGAACATAATTGCATGTGTTTTGTGCCCCTGACTTTAACTCTGCTGAAAATCTGTTGTTCTTGAAAGCAAGCAAAATTGAGTTTAAACATCCATTGAGCAATATACCAGAACCGGGAAGTGTGTCGGAAACAACATTTGATATCGTATAACTTTCAAAAGAATTGTACGTTCCAATATTTTCATTTTGAATCAATACACTTATTGAATAGCCGAGGGGACATAATAGCAGAATAGAATTCGTAAAAGCCACTGCTCCAACTTTCCTAACAAATGCAGCTTCTCTCTTTATGCCATGCGCATTGCCAGATTTTCGTACTACAAAGTAAATATGAACATACATCGGAAGTGTCAGCAGGTACACAATCAGTGTTAGTAATATCAGCAATACATTAGGAAGATAGGACTTCACAGCAAAGGCGCATAACATTTCTGGAGCAAACTGCACCTTTTTCCAAGCTAATGTTATTAGACTCACTACAGATACCACTGCCGCCCAGCTGGTTACTAGGAATATCGTAGTTGTTGATTTGGATATTCTGATGTTTGGGTTCATACAAAACACAATGGCTAAATACTTCTCGAGTGTGAGAACAAATGAGGAAAGAGCGCCCACGATGTGGCAAGAGGTCAGCGTTATGCCAACATAAGGACATATTCTATTTTCAATCCAGATGTAATGCTGTAAAAAGTTGTTGAAATTAGCGGTTTCTTGGAACATATTAATGTTGCTACTAACAATTTCTTCAATCGCTATTGCTAAATCACAGAATGAAATATTGGCTGTTAGCATAAACATTGGAGACGATCTTAGTTTCTTGCAAGATAAAATAGTGATAAGAACAACAAAATTCAGAACTATTGAAAAATAACCTAGAGTTGCGTTTAGATGTGGTAATATTTTCTTTGTGATTAAAAAACTGATTTTCTCTAACGGAAATAATTCCGAAACAGAACACGTTTCATCTTTGCAGAGACAGGCTGGATAATACCCATGTGAAATAAATTTTAAGGATGGGCCATAACGAACATTTTTAGGAAGAACAAACCTATTATATATACCTATGTTAGTTTGACATTCGCTTCTAATACGTTTCGGTGAGTAAGATGCTTTTATCAAATCACAGTTGAAACAGTATTTACTCCAAGTGAGCCCGCGAATAATTTTGAGTGTTGTTAGCGCCAACAAGTGTTCTTCCGGGATCCAGTAGTTGTTGTCTGACACATCAATCATTTTCAGTGACGTCAGTTCTCCTGATACGTTCCCTTCCCAGCTACTCAAATCATTGTTCCGCATGTTTCTGCCAAAGTAACAGATACATCAATTTACACAATGTTATGCGGAGTAAGTAACAACTTCTGAAACTTTCAAGGTGTAATACTTTTTGTTCCCTGAAGATGACAATTAGTCGAAAACGTTTGGGTATTTTGAACTTTAACCTTTTGTACATATTAACCTTCAAATAATATTTACACAAATTTTTTTATCCTGCTGTTTAGTAAGACCTTTCAAATAATTACAATAAAATTCCTTTTTAACTTAGAAGAAAAGTGCAAATACTTTTTTTTTGATTTCCGCAATTTCTGCAGTTTCCGTTCCCGGTTTTACCTCGCCCACAATTTATAATAAATAGTTTCATGTGTGTTGTGCTTCACTTATTGTGACGTTACTCTTGTCATATGAACTCCATTTAGCACCCTTAAGATTCAGTGGTGGCGCGGTAAATTCGAACTGCATGTTTGAACAGCAATTACTCAGATTATCTTCAATGATGTAGTTATATCACACACAAACGCAAGCACAGTAAAAGTTTGCAATTGCATCAGTTCCACAAAGGTGCGGACACCTTGAATCACGAACAAACTGACAATACGAACACCATGAATCACGAACAAACTGACAATACGAACATCTTGAATCACGAAAAAACTGACAATACGAACACCTTGAATCACGAACAAACTGACAATACGAACACCTTGAATCACGAACAAACTGACAATACGAACACCTTGAATCACGAACAAACTAAGCCTAGTGAGCTGTTAATATAGCAAGTGGCGATTACTGGTTTAAAGATCATTGCAGTTGGTGGTAATGATCCATATCCAAAATTGAATGGGGACGGTACTCCATTTAATAAAGTTTTCTCAATGGCTGCCTCTAGAATAATTTGGTACCAAAGAGATAACACAATGTCAATGTCCAAAACTGCCATTTGTTACAAGTCCAAACATGATTACTTACATGTTGGTCAGACTGAAAAGTCCTCTAAATGTATGTGGGACAACGCTTGTCAAGAAGTTTCCTGCCAAGGATCTGGTATAAATGTAGAAATTAAAGCCAGTATGTATAATGAATCACAATCTATTATCTTTTTGTCATGCAATGGTAAGCAGAGTTGTAATAAATAGACACTAGGACTTACAAATATCGCAGGTTGACAAGTCCTTCGAAAGCACATGCCGAAATCCTGTATATGTAGTTGTGCGACAAGTATCTGGTGGAAAACGTTGTGAAAGGCAGTCGTAATAGTTCTTTGGGATCAGTTCTAAATAAAATGCTATTGAAATTTCATTGAAAGGGCACTGAGCCCTATAACTTCAGTTTAATATGTAATAATTAGGATACAATTTGATAAGATAAGATTTCAAGTTTTTCTGCAAACAGATACTTGTGCATAGAACCTTATTCTGTTAGGTTTTAGCAGACAGATCAAGTATGAAAGAACATGAAACTTTAAATTAATGGAAATAAGGTGCTACTGAATCAACCTAAAAATCTCTAAATTAATCGTTTTTAAATATTAACTATTAGACATACTGCGTCGGCATATGGCGAAATCAAACAAGGGTCGGAGCAACAATTTTCCCGCCGTAATGGTTGGAAGAAAGCTTATGTTTCGAGCTTTAGCCCTTCTTTCAGGACTTTGCTCCGACGAAGCCGCTAAAGCTCGAAACTTCAGTTTCCTGTCAACCATAACGGCCCGAAAAATCGTTTCCTCGACCCTGGGTTGATTTTATTATACAATATGAAAATATATTAGCATCTAATGTTGTAACTTACAGGTACTTCAGGTATGGCAGTCCTCTAAACGCATGCGTAGAGATGTTCATAATGTTGTTTACTGCAAGGGATCTATCGCCGGAATCAAATTGTTAACAAAATGTTAGATAATCATTCCAAAATACTTCCCATTATTTGAATTTTTTTGGGTTTCCTTTACCTTCAACAGAACTAAAGCAAAGCACCAAACCGTTGAGATTGCCACCATATATAAATACTTAGCAAAACACAGTAACAAGTTTGGCATAGAAATGACTTAAAAAGAAGTTCTTAGATCGAGAAATCCGCTCAAACCTTTTCTCTCCAGAGCCACGCTACCTGTAATACACTTACAGTATTGTTAGATCCTTGAATTTAGTGCTCCAGACTTTTGGTACTTCTTGTAGCTCACAGCGTGACAAGTTTCTAATTAATATAAACAAGGGAGTTTATTTAGTATATTTTATAACTAGGAATGCCGTTAATATAGCTACTTATACGAGGATAGCTTCAGGAACTAGTCGATTAGCTTGAATATGACGAAGTGTTTACACACTCTATCAGTCGTCTCTTCACGTCTCTGAATACACAGACTAAAATCTATCCTTTTATGTCTTTCTAAAACTGCTGAATATGATAAGCCCATGAGAATAATTCTTACCGTTAACAGTAAATGTATAGAAGTGACCTTGCTACCATAAGTACATGGCGGAGACAAGTCTGAACTACTGTATGAAACTACAAATATTTTTCTAAAATCTAAAATATTTTGCTGAGTAGCTGCATTTTCAAAAGACTTAATACATGGATAGTGCATTTTCTAAAGGATTTATTCAAAACTTTTTGGCTGGTGAGACATGAGGAAATAGCAAATTTCTGTGAAACTACGAAATCATCTATTGTTGCGACAATTGCTAGGTGAAGGCCACAGTTATGGCAATCCGTCAAAACAATATGGCAATTCTCATGGCGTAATACTCATGAGCTAAAAGCCTAATTAATTATAAATCTCTTATGCAGTAAAACATATCTGATTAAAAGACTTCAAAATCTTATGAATACAGACATTTTGGAAATACATGGCATAATACATGTAAGGTCATACCAAAACAAACTTAAACAATAAACAGTATTACTCACAGGAAAATTCCCTTTCTTAAAGGCATAAGATGACATCTTTCATTTAGTAATTGTGTGGTTGTGCGATTGATGCAAGTGCAGTTGTGCTTGTTTGGGCACCGGTATGTGATGCAGCTGACGGTGGAGTCATTCCGACAACCCGGTAGCCATGCAAGAACAAGTAGCAAAGTCACAGCAAGCTGGAAAACCTTCTGTCGAAGCAAACAAAGAATCTTCTAAATGCGAGGCTCTTGTCATAAAATTCACTATTGCTTGTTTATATCTGCCTTATTCTGTAGATCTACACGGACTATAATCTATAATCTGTGTCATAATCATAAATGTTTAACAACGAAATCAAGTCTAAAAGACGATCACTTCTTCTCTGTGAAAAACGTTGTCTTACCTGATTTGCGATGTGCCCACCTTTATATTCAGGCAATGTTTATCTGTAAATCACTGTGTTATTTCCAATTCAAACTGATTTAAATATTTTGTAATAGCCTCCTCAATGTGTAAAACAAAAACTAGTCAGTTGCAATGTTTTTCTAAAGCTTGTTTTTGTTTCAAGAAAATCCACATACTCAGTATTAATTATACCTACCAACTATGTAGGTTTATATAAGAATCCAAAAAAATTGCCTAAAAATCTAACCGGGTAATCCCGCTAATATTTATATGCATCTCCATTTTCTCTCCAGAAATGTTATAGTTGTCTCTAAAAATCTTATGTTATTGTGAGTGAATATGTCACTATTTCCAAGACGCAATATATCATGTAGCCATCAAGTGTGAACTATAATGTTTTCGCGCGAAGCTCACCTGGAAAATCATTTGTGTTTAGGCCATCCTAAGTTTAAAGCTTTTATGTTTACAGTCGTCCAACTCACCCAATATAGTTAAACAGAATATTAACATTTTTTGAAAACTTGACCCTAATTTTGTATCCTCTACCCAAGGAGTAACCCAAACCCAAATCTAGGTTACAACAGATTAGAAAGTTCCCAACACAAAAATCAAAATCAATCCGGAGTATCATGGTGTAAATCAATATTAATATCAATCAAAATAATATGAACAAAATCCAAAAATTTCAAAACCATAAAGAGAGGCTGGAAGCCACTTTTGGTCTAACTGATACTGTTTATAGGTACAGATCTCAGTGTCAATGCATGCTGTTCCGGTCTTTCTTGCTCTTACGTTAAAAATCCCTCTCTCCCTCACCCTCTCTTTCAAATAAGAACAGATTTTGATAACACATAAGGGGATGTGGGCGCAACCTTAAATATAATTTCAGGTGAACTTTGTTCAGTAATCTTTTAAGCTTCATTATTTGAAATTTGGCCAGCTTTCAAACGACGGATTGCGGATAAAAACCGAACCGAGAATCTAAATTTCGATGAATGACCTTGGCAATGAATTATACTTCACATAGTACACAAGCAAGTACTTCTTGCCATGTTAGTATGTTTTGTTTTGCAAGCAGCATAAACACTATTGTTGAATAAATTTTTGCTTGGGAAAACTATTCATTTTCTTCATAAATTATTGAATGAAAATGTTTGTTTGAGCTGATATTTGAGTGGAACATCTATAGATGAAATTTTTAAATTTGATTTTCCTAAAATGAGATAGACACGTCAGTGGTTGTTTGAATAAGAAATATATATGTATTGTATTTCTTGATAAAGTAGTTCATGTTTATTATTGTGAATGCTTTCATTAGATTCTACTTTTGGTTGTATTGCAGTTTTGCAATCCTGGTAATTTTATATGATCAACTCTAGTGTACATGATTTGACTGGAGAACGTAAAATAGGTTTTGATCGATATCTTTACTCGAACTACCGATACATATACAAATCTGAAAACCTCTTACCTCCATGTTAAATATAGTACTCAACATCTGCAGGCAGCACTTCTGATTGTACTTTTCCAGTATGCGTAATTTAATTTCATGTGTTGGTAAATATAGGTGTATAGGACAACAGACAAGTGACTTGAGATTATCTTGCTTACAATAAAACGACGTATACAATTTTTTTTTAACCGGTATTGCACTTTGCGGTGGTCACCACAATACATGGACAGGAAATTAAATTGTATTGATTCAATATTTCTTTTGTACTCTTTTATATTACCGACTGTTTTAGAAGGTCCAGTTTAATACAAAACATTTCTCTCTATCGTGTATACTTAGACGTACACCATGATCCTTTTGAAATATTAATTTAAGAAATATTTTCTTACATATCATATTTCCAAGTTGGAACGCTATGTTTTCCTTTTCTTATCAACTTTCTGATTTTGAATTACAATTTCATTCTCACAACACGAATGTGAAAACGTGGTCCAATAACCGATCATGCTTTTTCTCGATAGGTAAATTTACCCAAGATGCTGAAAGCTTGTTTGTCAGTTGCCTATAGTCGGAGTGATATTTTGAGGTTATGATCGGGCAATCGTTTTGTGTGTTCTACATCGCAACTTGGTTCTCCATATATTTTGGAACGTAACATACAGAACATACGATTTGTTGATGTCCGTTTTGTTGTATAAGAAAGTCTAATTTCAGAGCTGAAACCGAATGTTCTTGACTATTTCGGGAATTTTAAATGCAATTAACATTACTTGTAATACGTACATTTAGCTAGTCATAACTTATTCGTACTGTATCCGGAAACAAATTCTTCTGCTCAGCATCAGATATGCCGTTTTTAGCATATTTATAACAAGTTTAATAACTCAGGTTTCAGCCTTGATGTTGTACATGAATGTGAGCGGCTTCTTTCTTTAAGCCTCCAGCACAGCTTTGTTTTCTTAATAATACTTGAAACCTGGCATTAATGAATCCTACTACGTGTTCTTTAATTATGCGATCTTTGAAAATCTCGATCTTCTTGCATGAATTTATGTCACATGTAATAAATTTTTTATGTACTTTTATTGCATTCAAATTCCATTACTTTAAAATAATTTGACTCACCAAGAGTTAAAAAGTAGTAATACCGAAATTTAAAGCCTTGCTTAAATCGAAGTATGGTAATCGGATTTTTTATTTTATCACTCCAAGTTGGTTTTGTCGCACTTGTAAGGGAGTCGTGTTGCTACCTATTCCAACTGTAGCCGAATTACGGCAGATTATCCTAGCAAATTCTCTTCTAAAAGTACGGTTCCTGATACCATAAATAAAAGGGTTAATTGCGGAGGAAGCGTAGGCTAGCAAGCCATACACCACATACAATTGTCTTGGCAACTCCGGTGCACCTTTAATCATATCGATGATGTCCACAACAAGAATTGGCATCCAACATGCAACAAACCCTACCAGCACAGCAAAGAGAGTTTTGGTGATTTTAGCTTCTTCCACAGTATGATGTGAAATGTGAAATGTTTCGATGTTATGTTGGATTATTCTGTTATTGTTTCTTTTCACCTCGCTGTATACTTTGGAATAGCAAAAGTTCATTATTGCAAGTGGGAGGTTGATGTTGATAACTTCTACAACAATAGTGAAAGCCACGTTCGATTCAAAAGAGTACATACACAGAGCTTTTCCTGGATGGAAACTGTACTTTATGTCTTCATTTTGGATAAATAACGGAAGTAAAGAAAAAGTTGAAGCTATGCACCAGCCAAGGGCGATGAGATAAATAGAGTTTCTTACAGTGAAAAGATTCCGATAGCAATTTGGCTTTACGATGCAGACGTATCTGCTAATTGAGATGATACAGAGAGTTTGCAGAGACACTCCAGCGAAGTGCAAAACGCAGAATCCTTGAAATACACATACATTTGAAGTATATACACGTTTACCCTTAACAAGTACAATCGTAGATAAGGGCATACTAAAGACAGCCATTGCAACATCTGAAATTGACAATGCCACCACGAAGATATTTGGTATGGTCCGAAGACGGCGATTTCTGAACACTGCCAAGCATACCAAAATGTTTCCGACGAGGGAAGCAGAGTTTATAAGAACTAGAAAAGATGATTCTATTGCTATCACAGCTTTTGGTCGAGACGCGAGCTCAAAAGCTAGCTTTTGAAGTGAATCCAAAAGAGTAGAATTGCCAGTCATTGCTAAATTAATGCGTCAGCAACGAAACATACGACTAAACTATAAATAGAATGAAGAAATGTTCGAGCAGCGTTTGTTTATATATGACGGTATACTCACTGGGTTCGACGCTTTTCAAGTACACATAATTTATGAAATGTTTGGGATTACTTTTATATCTTGACATTTACGTCAAATTGTAGTCGGCTTCCTATTACATATATTTTATGAAGAAATATTAGTACACATTTTTGATAGGAACGACTCAGTAGTCTTAAACTGAAGCTAGAGCGTTCTTGTCTTGGCGAATCAATTAGCCTCAAAAGATTCTTAAAATGTTCTTAAATTACATGTCACTATAGGATTAAATGAAGTGCATTTTAGTATGTTTGTTTTGTATCACGTCGATTATTGGTTCAAACTATAGTACATCTACACGTATTTTAAACATTGATTACTAGATATTACAAAACAGGTCGGATAATAAAATGTTCTTAACTAAACTTCAGCCTGATTATGTTCTTATTAATACGTTCTTAAGTTTACGATCCTATTTCAGCTTCGACGCTTTACAAAAGTGATTCTTATAAAAAGAGTGTAAATTATACATTTTGATTGGATCTACAGCATTCGGAAGATAATTTATTAAACACTGCTTTCTAAAGCATTAACATGCCTCATTAACATTCAATAATTACATTTGAATCAAACTATATTAAATAAATGCATTTATAATATGTTCTTTTACGTTTATTTTTTAACCCCAAATTATTATTCCTATAACAGTTTAGAAACCTCGGTTGTATTTTATTGAAACTGAAATTCTTTGATATATGCAACTCTCTTTCCCTTTCATTTACGTGGAAGCAACTGACTCACTTACTTCCTATGTCGACTTAAACATGAACTTTACTGATATTTATATTACAGCAACAGTCGATTTCTGTAAGATTAAGTACAAATGATAGTTTAGAATGAACTAAAGTTGATGATGTGTTGTGTATTTCACCGCGTGAGGGTGGAAACACAGCCGACGTGTCGAGCGCTAACCGTTACGTTTCCAACCTCATGGCGACATACTACGGCTTCATCCTTTTTTAGAACTTGCCTGTCAAACATTGAGTGCACTGTGAAGTATTGAGTGCGCTGTGATTGCCACTTCATATTCATAATAGCAAATATCGCCAGATGCTCGTATGTTTTTTGCTTTCTTTATTAGGATCAAACATTGGTTTGAACGATTTAAAGGCGATCAATTGAAAGGTGTTTTCTTATGTCACCGTGATTTGCAGCTGCCACTACATCAAAGTATTATCTTTTTAAAAATAAATGAATTTCCAAATAAAAAGTATAAACGAAAGTAATAGGAAACCGCAATTATAGGTGATTTGACAATTAATATAAATTAAACCGTTGAACATTCAAAACCCATGTAATCAGGTGGTCTAAATCGCGTTTTAAAGCTAATGTTTTGTGCAGTAGACACAAGAGATGAAATAACTCATATTGTGTTTAATAGTACACTCTTTTTTATTATTAAGAACAAACTTAATAAGGACATTGAGGCTGAAATCGCTCGAAAATTAAGAACAATATAAGAACAATCCGAGGCTGAATTTTTTTTAATTAAAAAAAATAAAAAGGAATGAATAATAAATAAAAGGAACATGCACAGCGACAAACAAGCATTAGACCGCGACGACAGTGTAATGCTAACAATTATTTTTTTCAAAATTCAGTATCTTTACTGTACATTCTTTCAGATATGTACGTCATCACACTTTTCACAGTACACGTAGTATCACGACATATGGAGTTGGTTAACCCCATCGGAGAACATAGAAAATTTAAGGACCTTTAAGAACAAAATAAGAACATTTTGAGCCTGAATTGGCCAAAAAATAAGAACATAGAGCCCGATCTAAATTTTACTGGTTCTTAATTAAAAAAAAGAGTGTAGCTTTTCAGCAAACATATGATGAAATCAACCGAGGGTTGACGAAAACAATTTTCCGCGCCGTAAATTTGGAAGAAAGCTGACGTTTC
>JANSTR010151319.1:0-10831 GCA_025434805.1 Antipathozoanthus remengesaui | reverse complement strand
TAACAACTTTGCACATTTTCAAAAAATGGTAATATGCAGTGATTTCCAACACAAGGTAACCAATTACTGATTAAAAGAGTAATACTAAATCCAATAAAAGAAGAGGGAACAGTTAATATTAATTTAGCACTTTTTGATTCATATTTTAATAATCCATCTTTCTGTAATTCATTATTTGAGACTGTTTCTGACTCTGGAAAACTTTCATTTATCATGAATGGCCTAAGCTATCCTACAAGGCCGTATTTTAACGTTATAAAATACTATACATCACTTATCAGTTACTCACTTTGTAGTCATCAAACAGTCCTGGCGTCAGCCACCTTCCGCATCCTCTCATAGACGACAGATCATCCAAATGAGGGAATTTCCACACGAATATAGTTTTCCGGTAGAAAGGTGCTGCTCGCCTGATAGCCCGCACACAGATCTCTCTTGAACAGTAGGGAAGTTGATCCCAGGGTGTATAATCTCTTGGATCTAAGCCTCTTTGTCGCAACTGTAAGCTGTTCAAAAAATTAGTCACTTTGTCCAAAAACTTATTGACTTTGTCCGTTGTATCAGTCAGTATCCCAGCATACTTATCGAGCTTAGGTTTTATGATATTTGTTATTTCTCCAGTCTCTGTCAGTAGATTCACGACTGGGCTGTTGAATGATGACGTCACCCCTTTTAGTTTCTCTGCGTAGTTTGAGGCACTCTCGATGACGTTGTCAAAAGCCTGAAGAACAGCATTGACGTCCTTGGTCTTTTTCCAAAGATTGTATGACAGCTGCAATTTACGTCTGACATCTTCCACAGCTTTGACATGTTTAAGTATGGCGTCGTCGTAAACAGTTCGCATTGCTTCAAACGTGTTCTCGAGTAAATCTTTCATCTTTTTCTCAATATCTTTAGCTTTCTCGACATAGTCTAGAACTCTTTTTACCTTTGCTTTCACGTCTTTAATGGATCTTCTTTTTACGTGAATGTCTGCTTTTTCGTTTTCGAGTTTTCTTCCTGTGATTTGTTTAAGACTGTCTTTGACTCTTTGAACATCATCCTTCAAATCGTACTGCTTCACTTGTTCGATCAGGCGTTTTACGGTATCAATAACAGCAGTGATGTTGTGTACTCCACTCTCACACGTCTGCAACATGTCTGTGTAACCACTGGCGATAACAAATTTTTTTTTTAGAAAATCAACTTTCTTCTTTATAACTTTCGCCTGGTCTATAAATGTTTTTGAAATGCAAGTACCTCCCTTGACACATTTTTGTATCTTTAAGTTTTTCCAGGTTTGCGGAATCATCTTATAAAGCACAACGACTTCCTTTTTCATGTCTTTGTATTGTGCAAGTGTGTACTTTCCCACAGACATTGCTTTTGCTACACAAGGTCTTGTACTTTCAAGAAAGATTCTCTTCATTTCCAAACAGTCAGGCAGCTTGCCAGCCGTGTCGAGTATCGGGGAGAAATTGCTTGTGAATGGTTTCACATCTACAAGAACGGCGATGATATCTCGAACCATAGTTGAAATTAGCCTCAACTCGCCTTGTATTTCCGTAATTGGTTCTTTTATAACCCGGAACTTTGTCACTGCCTTGTTAATCAACTTATCTGCTTCTTCCGTGAAGAATTTATTTACTTCGTCGGCTACATCATAGCTGGCAATTTTGCCCAGAGTTTCACCAGCCATTTCCTTAAACTTCTGGCACAGGTCGCGAACTTTCTGATCGTAGTCGATACCAAACTGTTTTCGTACATCTAATTTTTTAATCTCATTCTTGAAGTTCTGGGCTCGATTGGCGAAATCGGTAATATCATCTGCAACTTTGCGAGCCTTGTTTGCATAGTCCGGTAGATTTCGTAGATGTCTGAGTACATCGTTAATTTTCTCAGCAATCTTTCTAACTTCGCCTAAGAACCCTTTCTTTGTGTTTAAGACAGAGAGAAAGTCGGACACTATTTGCGCAATACGAGCAAATTTTCCAACGCGTTCTTTTAAGTTGTCATTGTACCACTTTTCCACTCGTGTGACGGTTGATTTGAGATCACTACTAAACGTTTTGATACTTGTTGCTACAGGACCAATGAACGTGGTCAGCTCGGACAATGCTTTACGCGCGTTCAATTGTACATCATCGATAACTGCCGCCGAAAAGTCAGCCGCTTTCAAGCACACACCCGTCGCCTTTGCACTAGTTCCATTTGCAAAATCTATAACTTGCTCGGCAAGGTTCTGAACGTCTTTCAGTTTCCCATTCAGTTCTTGCAAATTGTGGGATACAAATCCCCTGGCAGCTAACGTAAAGTTCCTTTCTATTTTATCAATCAAAGAGTCCAGCGTAATAGTGAAGTTGACCATTTCGCCGAGGGCATTTTGTGCCACATCTTCCACTTCTTTCAATACAGAAATCCCTTCTTTTTCTACATTTTCCCCGAAGGCTTTGAAATCTTGAGAAGAGTTGAGTGCCAGCTTGTATAAACCACAAACCTAATAATGATAATAATAATAATAATAATAATAATAATAACATTAAATAATTGAACAAATTGTTATTATTTTAATATAATAATACCTGCCTATTTAAACAGTATTTTGAACAGTAATTCTATCAGTTCTATGGCTGGTATCATTCGCAGTCGACGGTGTGCCCTCGGCCCTTCACCCCTCTATACTCCGCCTTAAAAAGTGTGTTAAAGGTGATATGTAATTATAATTTATTGTCGTACAGGTTGTTAGAGAAAAGTAACTATAATCAATTGAAAATGAAAGCTTTCTGTTCAAGTAAACGTATGGAGGAAGATTGTAGTTCTAAAATACCAGAATCATCTAAAATAATTTATCCTATTTAACGTTTTTCCTATAGACATTTCAAAACTGAAATTATAAAATTTTACAAAAATTGTGCAAACTTCTGAATTTCATGAAACCTATAAACGTTTTCAGAATCTACTCTTAGAGACAAAAAAATGAATGGTCGCTTTTTAGACTTTCGTCAACTGGTTGCAAAGTTAGGACTTTCTTCGATTATTTGAAACAGGGTTTAGCGGGGAAAGGGCTAAATACATTTTTCATTTTATCACCTTACTGTTTGACATTTTAACTTTAATTTCCATCTGTTCGTCATCACATCAAGAAACTCGTGATGAGGTTCCAATGGCAGAGGAGAAACTAGGTGTTATAGGAACAACAAGATTATTTTTTCTTCGAACCAGCTTTGATATTTCAAAAGTGTATACATAACTTCGTACAATGCTGACAGCTCTGTGGTTTATTCTGAACAACCTGCCAATCTTGCTATTCTAAACTGTGTGTAATATTGTGTTTACCTTTTCAACCCCTTCTTTAGCAAATTTCTTTACTTCTGGGCCAAGTTCTTTGAAGAAGTTTGTAATGTTGTCGATCTTGAAGATTTCATCCAACTTTAAATCAAAAAGTTTAATCAGATTGTTTATTAATGCTCCCAGGACATCAACGGGGTTCGAAGGATCGGAAACTGCAGCACTTCCTTTCCCAAAAAGTTCCTTGAAGATCCTGGTAACGTCCAGCAAATTTCCGGGAAGAATGTCCTTAAAGAACCTCTCGAGATCAAACTTGGGGCTTCCAAAACGCGCAAAAAAGTCTCCAAGCTTAGTTAAAGTTTGCAGAAACTTTGCGAAATCAACAGTTTTAAGATTTAACTGAAAGTTGATACTGACGGCCTTGAATGGCAATGTTGGTAACCGCAAATTACGAATTGCCTCCAGGAATGAAGACATGTCGAAAAACCTGTTAGCAAAATTGAATAATCCCATGACAACTCTTTTGAACTTTCCCATTGAAAACGGAATCTTAATACTTATTGAAAATGGAAACTGCAGTTTGAATCCACTCGGCAAAGGCAAGCCTATGGAAGAAAAGTATTCCTTTAACCCATCAAAGTTTAGCAGGTCTTTGATGCTGAATCGTGGAGGAAGGTTGTGAGGGAGATGCATTCCAATACTGCGGATTATATTCAACAATTTGTTCAAAGCTGCAAGAACATTTCTGAAGACCTCATCAACAACTGTTAACTTTCCTAATGTAGCTTGGATGCCTTTTATCTTGCTTATTAGCCACTTCCACCGTTTCATCTTTTCAACAACTGTTTTTGTAAACTTTAGAATAGCATCTATAACATTAATTGGTTTCAAAGGCTTTACAAGGTTTTGCACAAATTTCACGAACTTGTTAACGAAATCAACAAACTTGCCGATTTGAAGGGGTAAAAACTTGCCTAACTTGGATCGCACTTTCTCAACTTGTCCAACGATGACATTAAGTATGCCATCAACTTGTTTCAAAAGGTCATCTCCAGCATCCGCGATGGCGTGAATTAAATCTTTTGGAATGTCGTTCTTAAAACTTGCAGAAGCCTTGAAAGCAGCTCTACCCCTCACAATATCGAATTTAAACTTGATAATATGTGCTCTTATGTAGGCAAGATTGTCCAAGTTCACTTCAAAGTTTCCACCGAAAATACCAATTCTCAATTTTAATTGGTTTATAAATTGTATCATTGATTCAGCACCCAGCCATTTCCCTCCAAAGATTTTGTTCCAGCGTTTTTTAGGGCCAAGTTGAAATTCTCTGGGACGAAGTGCAGGAATAAGAGCCCTTTTATGACGATGAATAGCTCTTCTCTTCTTTCGCAAGTGTTGAGCTTTTGGGTGCTTTCCGTGGTTTTCCAAGAATTCTTTAACTTGCGAATCGAGTGTATCTCCAATCTCCGATGACCATATGGCATGCTCCAAAGCTTTGACCATCGCTTCGTTCAGATTCTGATGGCGCTCAATCATAACCTCGATCACCGAAGCTTTGACGTCGGTGTGCTCGTCTTGATAAAGCATCCTAGTGGAAGACATTGTATAACACATTCACTATTCTGCACTCTTAAGGTGTTCTGCAGCGGCGGATACAAATGTTTCTATGAGCAAGTTATACAGTGCGGGGGAAAAAACTCTTTATAACGAATTATATGCAAAATTCATATGTGCTGGCTATTGCAGCTAAAAACGTGCACCAGAAGAAAGCGGCCTGTCTTATGCATGACCAAAAAGACGTAAGCTCATCTGAGGTCATGATTTTGTAGCCCCACACTATTATTAGAAAAGAAAATTGAACAAGACCGTTACTTTTTTTGAAAACAAATTCAAATCTTGATTGAGATTATAAATTCTTCCCACCCATACCTCGTTTACTGTTTAAGCCCTAGCTAGTTTATCAGAATGCATCTTCTCTTACTTTATCAACAATTCATTTTTGTTTGGTTATGAGAATATGACAATTGACAACACACAGTAAACTATCCGAGAAAGATAAAACAAAGTTCTTCTTCCAAACTTTTGACAATGAAGATGTGGGGACAGCAACGCGCCATATGTTGCATTTGGGGATGGAATAGCTATCATTATTCGTACCTCAACAAATGATGATCTGTGTGTCCTGCAGGCAGTTTGCGCATTGCAGATACAACCGCTGATCGTATACCAGAGCTGTCGTGGTCTCTGTGTTGCAAGATGATCTCCAACCCTGATAGGTGTCCAAGGTTTCCCAAAGCCCAAATATGGTGCCTAAGATATGATTCGTGCTCACCACTCTCGGGATGGTACAAGCTGGATTTGTTCCTGTAGCTGTGCTGAATGAGGTTCAACACACTGTTACACAGAGTAGCGTTGTAACCTGCCTGCTGAGATCTTCTTACAAGACCAGCCAGGACCAGCATCGCCATTGTCGGTACGTCACTATGGGACTTGCTTTGAGTTGCGAGGTCGAAAAGTGCATCATACAACGTTTGATGAAGCGGTCCTCTTGGAAGGTAGAATATCGCTTCTAGAAGAACTTCGTATTCCTTTACTGTCAACGGCAATTGGTGATCTACCTTAAGAGCATGCGCAAGAGTATTTTGTGCACGATATTTTCCATTACCTGCAAGGCTACTGGTAAGGACTGCCCACGACGTTGTGTTTTGGTGTTCTCGATGTAGCACCAATTTCTCCACCAAGCTGAACGTTTCTGAGTCAGTCTCCATTTGTCGGTGTAACTGCCTCACGCACTCAGCTATCTGGCTTTCCTTTGTTTTAGGATCATTAATGCACTGAAGGATTTCGAAAAGAGGTCTTGCTTTAGGTTTTTCTCCTCCTACTTTAGACCAATTGATTTTATCGCTATCAGTGAAGACAAGGTTGGCATTTTTAAATGTGTTATTATTCTTTAAATCATCTTGTGATTGGTTGGTATGGCTGTGCTGAGGTGGTGGAGACTCGCATTTCAACAGTTTAAGGGTGCTATAACCACTCGTCCACATCTCGATGTCTTGTTCTTCTTTTTGAAAAGCTTTGAAATTCTCCGCTCTCGCGTATGGTTTAGAGGCTAAATATTCAGAAACAAATTATCAAATTTAGTATATTCTTGGTAAGATTATAAAGTCAATCAATTGGTTTATTTGGCTGAAAGTCAATAGATAATTTGCTGTAACTTCAAACTTAGCAAAATGGTTATTTTTCCTTTTTCAGTCATGCAAAATAATAACAGCAGTCTTTTGCAAGAAAAATTGAAAAGGGTTGACTTTTGGTGATATAGTTGTTTGAGAGGGCATTTGTTTGACCGTATTGTGAATTTAAAACAACATTTGATAAAAGATTCCATTATTCTAAATGTTGCAGTCTATTTAAAAATTCTGATTCCAAATCAACAGTTGTAAATGAAAGTTTGCTTTAACATTACCGTGCATGAGATTTATATCTGTCCATGTTATACTCTGATTTAGTTGACTGATTACGTTTGTTAATGTTCCATGTTGGCTGTTTGTTGTCATTGTCAAAGTAAAACACTGGAACTTGCAAAGCAGTTGAGAGAAGGTAAAATAAAATAGGTGAAGGCTATACAGACTATCGTGGTAGCTAAAATAAACAGGTACTGGTTTTGAACCATCATCAAGAGTGTATCAGTATATTAACATTATGACTGGAACACTAGTTTTCCTTATTAAATGAGACAATAAGAATTGTCTATCGCCCAGACTACAGAATAGTGCACGGAAATGCAATGCTGTTCTTAGCATGTCTCCTCTATAAAGGTGGTTCCACACAAACAAGTTATCCTTGCCTAATGCCATGTTTTCAGGTGTTTTCCTTATTGCATCATCCACACGAACAAGTTTTGCAACAAGTAAGTCTCCTTCTTCAAACACGAAATTTCTACTTATACACAAGCAAACAAAAAGACTGTCAAGTTGTTATAGAGGCGAAGTAGTGTCTTTGCATAGGTTATTAAATTTTAATTTTCTTTAAATGCGTTCTCACACTGATTTAGTCATACCTTGCAGACGTGCTTTACTGGTCCGGTGAACTGTCGTGATTTGCCCGTGGCCGATGTGAACAACTCCATGATGCTGTGAGTGGACTTTGTGTTCTCCAGCCGCTGGCGTTCCATCAGCAAATTCGTGATAGTCAAAGTTCGTCCACTTCCTCTGTAGCACTGCATGGGTATCATTAGCCTTCAGTACAGTGTATTTGGCTTGGTACACTCCAGAGTCATCGTGCTCTTTTACCGTGTAGTTCATTGAGCGGTGTACGCTCTCGGTGTTCACTTGAAATGCTCCAGCAATGCCTTAAAACATATAAAAAATATTCTTTATTAACATCTCACAAAGGGGTTTTTCGAATATCAGATACAATGCAATTTCTAGAAGATTCTGAAACTAATAATATTATAATATACAATAATTAGTACGATAAAATGTTTAAGGAGTTTTTAATACCACTTATTACATTACCTAGGCATTTGAGATCACCTTTAAGTTTAATAGTCGGTACGATTTGTCTTGTTTTGAACCAATAAAATTTTGTTCAGACTAAAAGGTTCTTTTCTAGTCTTGACAATTTCAAGCTCAAAATGTTCGTATCTTCTTCTTATTGGCTGTGTTTCCGTGACTGTGAAGTGTCTTGAACCTTCGATCCAAAAGAGCGCTTGTGCAACCGCTAAAATCACTTGACAAAGGTTGTTAAGAGAATCGATCACCAATGGAGTAAAGTGCATCATAACCTCTCTATGACTCTGACTCTATGTTGTACTCGTCAGGTTTTTTTTATTTTGTTCTTATTTTCGGGCCATTTGAGTTCTCCATTCCTGAATTTGTTCTCAATTTAAAAGCTGTAGTCACTCCTCTCACTGCGAGGAAGCGCAGGGAGGCCAAAATCATATGTCGAGTTTCGTAATTCATAGCACTGTGTTTGAACTATGCATATCTTTTGGATCATATCAGTTAGATAAGTTATACATCATGATTGCTTTCTGCTCTGTTCGTCTGTACTGTAGTGTTGACCACTGAAGCGTTTTAGAGCTTCTTTTGAGCGTTTGGTGTATGGCACTCTTGTTATTATGCACGTACTGTTCTATTCTGCAGCTTCTGTAACGGTTTGTTGGATGGATGGATGGATGGATGGATGGATGGATGGGTGGGTGGATGGATGGATGGATGGATGGATGGATGGATGGGTGGATGGATGGATGGATGGATGGATGGGTGGATGGGTGGTTAGATGAATGGATGGATGGAAGGACTTCGTAGTTCTAAAAGTGGAAAGTTCTTGCGATAAATTTTGATTGGCGTTACAATTATAGTCACTTTTGGATTTAAGATTACAAAATCGTCATTACTATTTAGTTGTATTGGGGCCGAACCAACCTAAAGGGTATCGAACTTTGGAACGTCAGCACTGATTTCCAATCAATTCCTAATTGTTAATTATATATCCCAAATTCTTATCAAAAACTTCGAAAGATGACGTCATATTTTCCAAAGGGCCAGAGAATACTCCTATGAGGTCACTCAAGGTCACCAGAGCTAATGCTCCGGTGTAGATAATTAATCACAGAAACAAATCTGTTTCAACCCATTGCTCAATTCTTTTTTTTTCAACAAACACTTTGCGTTTACAAGTACAGACGCAAAGAGTTTACAAAATGGTAGCAAAGATGTGCAAAGGATAATTAAAATCAATTTATATTGTGTACTCGCTGTGAAGGTGCTGAAGATAGTTAAATTCAATTTTAAATTGTAAGTGTCGCCACGACGGTACCTTCCTCAATTGACCGTAACAAAAAAGATGGCGACTGGTACATTTACCCATAACTCCTAGCGAGCAAAAAACATGAAAACGCTCACAAAAACGTACGTGCAGACTTCAAACCCAGCATACACAATGTTGTTAGTGCATGGACTCGTTTCCCAAACAATGGTCTTTCACGTTGAGCTATTCACTAAGTTAGGTTCGCAAGACATTGTGGTCAAATGTACAGCCGCCATCTTTTTTAGTATTATGGATTGTGCCTGTTTATTGTCATGGCTTAGAATGGCATATCACTTCAGTTATGGCAAAGTGCAATGCCGTTGTATAATTTTTCCAACCTTACCTTCCGTAGTAGCCACGGGGACTGAATGTAGAGTGTAACCATGGAAACACTCCTAATAGCAGTGTTGTGCATACGATAGCAACCCACAAGTAGAAGTCAAATGGATTGAGAAAAGAAAACACTTTTAATTCCTCTACTTCTTGATTCCTGTGAAAATATTTTTTATATCAGCGGATATATTTTATGTCCATTTAGAACATATTAGATGGGGTGTTGTAATAGTTTAGTTTAGGTGAGTTTAGTTTAGTTTAGTTTAGCTTATTACTTTTACCACTCCAAGGTGGGCGGAGAATCTTAACAGGTCTCACCACCCAGTTGACAAAGGTCTCGGAGGGCCTACGGTTTAACGTCCTTATCAACTTATAAGGGGAACGGTTATTTCGTCTCACAGAGGGTTTTAGGCTTTAAAATGGCGTTTCAAGCTATTGCTATACAAATTTCAGTAGCTGTAGACAAATAAATCAAATAAATGAGAAATCTTTTGACATTAATTAGGTGACGTCATCTCATGCATATTATTAGAGTTATTAATTGGGAAATCGCACATTTTACAGAAAAAAAGGCTTTTGAACTTGATTTTTCCCGCTTTATTGCCTGCTTTTAACTATAAGCTAATGAAATTTGTTTCCGCGTGTCTTTTTAACATAATAAGCTTAACATTGACAACAAATTTAAATTTTGTAAAATCCAAGATGGCGGCCAAGATGGCGGACTTGACGTCAAAATCTTCGTTCATAGTTACAATGGAAACTGGTCAACAACAATACAGTTTTAAACTTAATTAAAAGCTTACATGTCAAATATCACCTATACTAAACTTCAATCTAAACCAACGAATATTACGAAGATTAAGGAGGGTTCAAATAAGCCGGCCTATGATCCTGAACCCATAGAGTTAAGAGTTAATGGGCGTAAGAGCTAACGAGATAGAGAGTTGTAATCTATTGTATTATACTGTAAACTAACACTGGCAGCAACCTAATCATACACTAATTGCTCTCCTCTTCTTATAACAGATATAGATAATTTATGGTATCCTACCGAACTAGAATTGTGAGGCCCGTGAACATATACGGTTGAGTGAAGTCGATGACACTTTGGCGTTGAGCATAGATTGAGAAAGGTCCAATTGCCATGTCGGCATTCTGAAATCAGAAATCACATTTAACACAATAGACCACAACAGTCTATATTTGCCATATTTGTTACAAACTGAGGTTGTAATAAAGTATTTTATTATACTTCAGTGATAATCTACCAATTATATGTCTGCATCACAGTCACGTACCGATTCAATATTTGACGATATTAGACAGCATCATACTGAACAGCAAATTGGGGTATTTGTACAGCACTGTAACTATAACCATAAACTACTATATCTGTTTATCCACCAGTGCTGAGCGGCCA
>JANSTR010151308.1:0-10834 GCA_025434805.1 Antipathozoanthus remengesaui | reverse complement strand
AATCGAAAATGCTTTAGCAATACCTGTAATCCAAAGGTCATGCCAATAAAGCAAGTTACAACAACAACTACTACTACCACTACCACTACCACCACCACCGCCACCACCCCCGCCACCGCCACCACTGCCACCATCACCACTGCCGCCACCACCACCACCACCACCACCGCTATTGTTGCCATTACTGTTGCCGCTACTGTTGCTGCTACTGTTGCCGCTACTGTTGCCGCTACTGTTGTCGCTACTGTTGCCGCTACTGTTGCCACTACTGTTGCTACTACTGTTGCTACTAGTACTATTGTAATCTCTACTCTGCAGAATTAGGAGAATCAGCAACTTGGAGTCTTTGACAAAACTTGATGTTCTGGATTTGCATGGCAATAAGGTAGATTTAAAAATTCTTGAATACATCATTCTGTTCTTTAGACAAAAAACAGGTCTAAATGAAGTCGCAATGAGCTTGTCCGCGCACTTTTTCAAGTTTTGCAAATTACTGCTTAAGTTGTCTTATAACTGCGATAATCACATCTGACCCACAGTTCAAACCAGTGCAAACACTTTCAGGTGAAACAAACAATTACCAATTTCCAAACTAAGAGAAACATAGTTTTGGTTTGTTAGGAGCAAAACACGCGAACTAAATATTGAAATATGAAATTCAAATGTTTTTGGTACTGTAAGTTGAGGCCAAGATCTGACAAGATATGCGATTGTGTTATTGAACAAAGTTCGTTGTTCAAGTTGGTACTTGTGCTGATAAAAGACATCGAATGTTGATGCATGAAAAATAATGTACAGTGCTTAATGCTTATTTGTTGGAATAATTTCCTCTCAGTAACAGACAAACTCTACAAAAGGCGAATTACTGAAATCATTACTTTGTTTCTCGCTTATTATACAAGACGCTTTAGCACCGTTGGGTAAAGCACCTGGCGATATCTGTATAGTTTTAGGGCACAACAACAAATTTTGCTTTTCAAAGAGTAACTGTTTGTTTAGCTACAATCATGGACAAAAGTGTTGGAACACCAAGCATCCCCTGCTCCCCTTTCCAATGTTGAAGTTGTTGCGAACTGGTGTCATGCCCAAAGCGCCTCAACATTGAAGTGGGAGTGGGGTGTTCCAACTACTTTAGTCTGTGATTGTAGCTCTAATTCAAGAATTGTACATTTTGGCATCTTTTTACAATTCTTTTTTCTCGCCTTATTAACTGCACATGTCTTTGGCTTCGCAATTGCTTGGCCCAGTATGATCCATTTGCGGTGTATTTATACATGTACAACCTCATTCCCAGGCTCTTCCCTCTCCCGAGAGATAGACCGTGGTTGGGTCTGGTCACGTGACACCCAGATCGTTCTTATTTAGCCTGGTGGAAATGGGAAATATGTTCTGATTTCATCAAAACTAACGCATAGGTATATTTTTTTGCCACCCAGAATCTGGGTGCCACGTCACAAGACCGAACCGGGGTCTTTATCTAGGGAGACGGAAGAGCCTGCGAACAAAGATGAAGTTTCTCTAGTTTATTCAGACTAACAGGACATTCCACTTCTGACTTCTTTATCCTCAAGATTAACAGAATAGAGAATCTGAGTCACTTGGCGGAACTGAGAGTGCTGAATCTTGCCGGTAATGAAATCGTGAGTGTCTCGAACGTTAGTGGTATGAAGGCACTAGCGGAGCTGAACCTACGAAGGAACAAAATATGTACTGTGGTAAGTGCATGATACTGAGTGATAAAGAATGTAGCAAGGGTTTTTTTATTGTAGCATTATGTGTCAAAGCATCTCCAGCTTGAGTGCATGATTTGGTGGTTCAGGACATTGAAACGTATTGATAGACCTCTATACAAGAGCTACATGTATGTTGTTTTGTTCACCACCATTGTCATCATCATCACTGTCATCGTCATCGTCGTCACCGTCACCATCATCATCATCGTCATCATCATCAGCATCATCATCATCATCATCATTATCATCATCATCATTATCATCATCATCATCATCATCATCATCATCATTATCATCATCATCATCATCATCATCAACATCATCGTCATCGTCATCGTCATTGTCATTGTCATTGTCATTGTCATTGTCATTGTCATCATCATCAGCTTTTGTTGTTGTCTTCCACACGAGCAAATAAAATTTGTCAATGTACTTGCCAAGGAAAACTTGCCCATGTGGAGCGGGCTAAAGGATTGATTAGCTCAAGTGTGTTTTATAAAAGAAACTCTTCTCGAGCGGCTAAGTGATAGAAATTACAAGATTTGTGACAGAACACCAGTAAATTCAATTTTATCAAGAGTTATAAGACCATACATTGTGAACATTTCGTTATATTTTATTATAAATTTTATATATGGGGCAAGTTTCGTTAATATCACAAGAAACCGTTTCAGTTTTATAATCTTTAACCTACAACAGTTCAATAGTCCCCTCTGCTACCCACTCAACATTTTGGTTTAGATTTTCCTTTTTCTGTTTAAAGATGGAAGTGGAGCAGCTGTCCAATTTACAGCGATTATTCCTCAGTTTTAACTGCATCACAAGGTGAGCTGTCAGTACGCGTACTGTTTGCATTATCACGATGTGCGACTGTGCAGACCACGACTAATAATGTTAATTCTTGACACCCGACGATTGTTTGGGGTATCACTGATGGGTTACATGATTGTCTAATGCAACCTTGACGTAATTTGTAAAACTTTCTTCCAGTTTTGAAGACATCAGCTGTTTGTCCCAGTCTCCATCAGTCAATGAGTTATCCCTGGATGGCAATCCTTTTGCAGCAGAGGTGGTTTACAAACAGACAGTGTTGAAGAATATCCCCACCATCAGACAACTGGATATGAAGAGGATCTCCGTGAGTGCCTACATAGGGGAGGGGTTGGTAGAATCACAGTACGGCCGCATAACCATTAATCGACACCCCCTCACCCCACCCACCCCCCACCCCTATCCTCAATCCTCTTTGTTATAGCCTTCCCACCCGAGTTCCCTGAATCTGGCCGTTCCATCAGGACTCTCGGGAAAACAAAACTAACTGTTTACCTCGGGACCAGACATTAAGTGTATGTTAACTTCATCTCGGGAAACGTCAGGACTCTCGGGAAACAAAACTAACTGTTTACCTCAGAACCAGACATTAAGTATATATCGACTTCATCTCGGGAAACGTCAGGACTCTCGGGAAACAAAACTAACTGTTTACCTCAGAACCAGACATTAAGTGTTTGTTAACTTCATCTCGGGAAACGTCAGGACTCTCGGGAAAACAAAACTAATTGTTTACCTCAGGACCACACATTAAGTGTATATCGACTTCATCTCGGGAAACATCAGGACTCTCGGGAAAAAAATAGCTGTTTCCCGCGTGATGAGACATTAAGTGTATTTTGCGTAAGCCATTGGCCCACGAATGTCAACTGCTAGAGACATATTCAATCATCGCATCACGAGTCTTTGGAATGCTGTCCCTGTGGATATAAAGCTTGCTTCATCAGTTTCTTCTTTTAAGAAAAAGAAGTCTCGATATGGGTTGTTGGTTTTAATGTTCTTCTCTATTTCATGCAGGCAGTGTCATACAATATATTGTCTGTTCTTGTTGGTTTTATTCTTGTCTTTATTTTTTAGTTTAGGATATTCCTAACCGGGGCTCGGTTGTTCGAATATGCGTTAACGCTAATACAGGCTGGAGTTAAAATGCTAACCCACACTGAGTCAGTTTTACTTTCTTATGAACTCATTCGGATTATCAATTTGGTTTTTTTGCAGCTACCTTTCCATGAAACGTTTCAACAGTACTCTTAACCCTTAAACTCGTAAGCTATTTCGCCAAACATATACAGGCAGGTTCGATGTTCGATTTTCATTATGCGTTATTCGTTCAATTTAAAATTTGGCGGAATTGTTAATTGGCCCAAGAGCTTGTTAATTGGACTAAATGAATAAATATTAAGTCATGTGACCATCTGACTGTTGCCATGGCTTAGCCGGAGTGGATAAAGGCCGCCATATTGGAAATCTTGCAATAACACGTAACAGCAAGAATATCTTTGATCATCATCAGAATTTAACTTCAGTAACTCTGAAGATGATCATTGATCGAAAACGTTTAGTTTAGTTTTATATATTATAAAATTTTTACCTATACTTATTTAACATTTTTACCAGGCGGAAATATGACCAAGAAATCTTTGTTTTTTTATGTTTCAGCTGCAAAATACTACATGCAATATTAATAGCTTCATATGAATACAAATTAAAAGAATTTTTTCAAAAACTATTTTTTTGTTCGAGAATCTGACATAATTGTTCCAAGTTTAAAGATTTTATATTTTCAAAATCCAGAAGGGGTAGCAAATTCATTTTCACTTCAAAATACGTGTTCAGCATGAATAGGTAACTGCTACTAGAAACGTTTTCGTGAAATTCCAAAATGCCTAGAAAAGATCCCAAAAAAATTTGTTAGATTGGGTTCATCGTACTCCCCCTGCCTTTTTAAGGGTTAAAGAATCTTATTCTGTTTTAACAAAATACCGAAACATAATGTAAAGTTTTTTTCAACCCTGTATTAAATTTTAACTTTAAAACAACCGAGCCTAAGGCTGTAATTATGGGGTGTTTTGTTGGTTTTGATGTGGGTGGCTTAGAAGTAGACGCTATAAAGCCTTGTAGATGATTTCGTGTCCTGTTGTTTGATCCAACGTTTGGTGCAGAATCAACAGATAAATAGACGTAAATCCATTTATTCCATATTTATTCCAGGACGAAGAAAGAAGAATTGCCGCAGTCATGGCAAAGAGAGAGGAAGAGAAGAAAAAAGAGGTGAACAAACTGGCAGTGCTCAAGGTATGCGTGGTATTTCGCCGGAGCATGAAATTTAAATGGCAGTAATGCTGACATGTGTTCCCATGGGGCTGGACCGTCGAGTAGAGATTTGTTTGAGCTTTGAGATAGTTCAAATAGGACTGACCCAGAATCTCTAAAAAGGGCGACGCATAAGTGGACAAGTTCGCTTACGTTTCTGCTAAAATTTTAGTATTCCCTCCATCGTTGACACTACAACTGGCCACCATCTTGGATTCGTGCGTACTTGCAACTACCATACTGCCTTTTGGGCCGAGAATTGAACAACAGGTATTCAACTTACTCCAGCTCTCTGACTGAAAACTTTCAGCGGCTCTTGATTACTTGGTCCAATTAACATCAGTTTGCCACAAATTATTATTTCCCTAATACCATTATAAACTGACTAATTATAACTCTTTTATATGCTAATGATTAATGCCATGTACCTTGAATAACAGTAAAATTATTTCGTAAAAGCTCTTTAGCTAGCAGAAACATTCATTGGTCTATTTCTTCATTTACATTTTCGTTTGTTTTCTCTTTCCTATTTTATCGTTCATTCATTCGTTTATGTATGCTTCATTAATTGATTATGTTTTTTCATTAATTCACTCACTATGAAAATCTACATTTTAAATGTTCTTTAATCTGAACTTACATTTTCATTTGTTTTCTCTTTCCTATTTTATTGCCATTCATTCGTGTATGTATTCATTCAGGTTGTTTTAACTAATCGTTTTTGGTTTCTTTCATTATGCTTCATTAATCGATTTTTTTTTCATTAATTCAGTCATTATGAAGATCCATTCAACTACTGCTCTACACTTTAAATGTTCTTTAATCTAAACTTACATTTTCGTTTGTTTTCTCTTTCCTATTTTATCGTCCATTCGTGTATGTATTAATTGTTTCAACTATATAATCGTTTTGGGTTTCTTTTATTATTATTCATTAATTGATAATGTTTTTTCCATTAATTCACTCATTATGAAGATCAGTTCAACTCTTTATCGACCATACTGCTCTACATTTTAAACGTTAATAAAGTTTTTTAACACATTAGTATTTAGCCATGTAATGAAGTCTGTGCAATTGTTCTTTATCAGTTTTCCTATCTAATTCCATTCGCATGTATATCTGTTACCCATTGACCTAACCTTCTATTACCTAACTAATTTTCCATTTCCCGCTGGACTTACCAATACTTTACATGTCTCACCACAATTAAAGAACAAAATAGGAAAACGTCTTTTTTAAGTATATTTGGAAACAGAAAATGCCAGTTTGTTTTCGTGTATGATGTTAAGTACCGTACCTTTTTTTGCTTCCTAACCCTTTGTAAGTTATGTATGTGTAGCTTGCCTTCTGTCCCACTACAGAATATCGGCAGCCTTCCATACTATCTTTCAAGAGAACAGATCCAGGTAATCTTCGGTTCTCATCCACTATCATCTCACCTGAATGCTGCTCAGCGGTGCTTGATTCTAATGAGGACACGTGCACTGCTATCTTTGTTCTTGGTCTAACCGTATACACTTGCATTGGATTGGAATGCTTATGCCGTTCACTAGGCTTGCACAGGTAGTGCATGCACGTGCATGAGTAACGTATCCAACACTGTTTTAACATTAAAATGCATCAATGAATAGCTATCATACTTTCTTGTTTCTTACCTCACATTGCTATACAATTACTTTACCTCAATTTGCTTCACGTTACTTAAGTAATTACTTCACTCTTCTTTGCTTTACGTTATTTAAATTATTACTTTATCTGACTTTGCTTTACATTACTTAAATATGACTTCACTTCACTTTGCCATGCGTTACTTAAATAATTACTTTACCTCACTTTTCTCTACGTTGCGTAAGTCATTCCTTTACCTCACTTTGCTTTACGTTACGTAAATATGACTTCACTTCACTTTGCCATGCGTTACTTAAATAATTACTTTACCTCACTTTTCTCTGCGTTGCGTAAGTAATTCCTTTACCTCGCTTTGCTTTACGTTACGTAAATAATTACTTTACCTCGCTTTGCTTTACGTTACGTAAATAGTTACTTTACCTCGCTTTGCTTTACGTTACCTCAGTAATTACTTTACCTCGCTTTGCTTTACGTTACCTCAATAATTACTTCACCTGACTTTGCTTTACGTTACGTAAATAGTTACTTTACCTCGCTTTGCTTCATGTTACCTCAATAATTACTTCACCTCACTTTGCTTTACGTTACGTAAATAGTTACTTTGCCTCGCTTTGCTTTACGTTACCTCAGTAATTACTTTACCTCGCTTTGCTTTACGTTATCTCAATAATTGCTGCACCTCACTTTACCGTACGTTACGTAAATAATTGCTTTACGTCGCTTTACATTACGTTGACCTAAATAATTAGTTTTACTCACTTTACTACGTTTTTTAAATCATGACTTTACCCCACTTTGCTTTACTTTCATTGCTCTGTTTGGCTTCGCTTGGCGTTCCCTTGCTTTAAAAATTGCTTTTGCTTTACTTCTGCTTTACTGTAGATAATCGAATGCGGCACATTAATAACATATTTTCATGCATAGAGAACATGCGATAGATTGAGGATAACAAATAATACTAAATAATGAAATTTCAATGCACGGTTTGCAATGAAACAAATGAAATTCCTATAACGTGTTCTTCTATAGTTGCATGTTTTATTTTTATGCAGTTGCATGCCTGTAGCGATAATGAAGTGAGTTGCATGCCTGTTGTTGCCACCCTTGCACACTTGTGTACTTGATTTTGCTGCATGCTTGATGTTGTATTAGATTGTGTTTATGTTTTACTGGATCGAGTTTCATTCGGATTATCCGACTTCATAATCCTTGTTCCACCCCGAGGCTTCGTTTCCATGTTGCATAAATACCATCTTGTCAAGATATAGCCCAAGCTGCCCAAATCAAACTCATTCTTCCCGAATGCAACTCACTTTGCCCTAATACAACCCATTTTGTTCTACATCAAAGCCATCTTGCCCTAATACAACCCACTTTGCCCTATCACAACCCCCTTTGCCCCATTACAACCTATTTTGCTCTAACACAACCCACTTTGCGCAAATACCACTAATTCAAGTCATTCTGGGATTAGACAGCCTGTGATATAGTTAATTCTATTTGGGAATGATATAAGTCATTTGGTGTGACGATCAGCTGACTCATTTTCTAGATCCACTAAAACATTCTGTAACTTTCACCATACTTTAATTCCAGAACTTCCATGAACACGTGGAGTTACTGGATTATGACGTTAGTACCGGTACAGATTGATAGTGGTCGACTTCTTAACCTCGATCACTGCACTAAGCTAAATTACTGGGGTTTTACAATGAGATCTTACCAACTGTGCTAACCTCAAACACCCACTGAGGATATTGAACTGAACCCGGGACCTCTTGGTTGGCAGTCAGAGATCTTACCAACTGAGCTAACCTCGCACACACACACTGAGGATATTGAACTGAACCCAGGACCTCTTGGTTGGCAGTCAGAGATCTTACTAACTGTGCCAACCTCGCAAATCTCAGACCTCCACACATTAGGGCTTTTATTTGAAAATGCAACTTTTTATTCCGTTTTGCCTTTCGACCACACATAAACAATGAAAACGGTATGTATATCATCACGTAAAATACAGATTTCTAAGAAACACTTTAGATACAAAGTGGAAGGTTTTGAAAACGCCTTTTTCATGTGCTGATGTGAACAGCATGGTTACTTCATGGTTACCTCATGGCTACCACATGGTTATCTCATGGTTATCTCAAGGTTACCACATGGTTACCTCAAGGTTATCTCATGGTTACCACATGGTTACCACATGGTTACCATTTTGACTCAAGTAAAGGTCCTTGAAACTGCTCACCAACCGTTGTCCTTAGAAATATTCTTGTAACAAATTGTTCCGAAAACATTGCAGGAGAAGAGAAGAATAGCCATCACTAATGCACAGAGACACTGGGAGACCACCCACAATGAATCAGACAAGTAAGTACACAGGGAACACTACTTTTATGGGTCCCTTCCATGTTGGTCACTGGGCAGCCAATGAAGGAATTAAACCTAACCCAATTTGCTTGAATATTGCTGCAGTACTTCTGTAAACTCGCATGAAAGTTGATAAATCGATTACTCCAAATGCTGTGTAACGTACAAGTGATATCTTTTCCAGCAAGGTGTTGGTAATAACTTATTAATTGTATTCATGTATCCTTATGGAGAAACACGTTGCTCTGGGTTTTCGCAATCTACCCGAGGTGTAATCAAAATCATTTCAGGAATGGTTTGGAGGGGGTGGGTGGTGGGGTGGGGTTCATTTAACACTAAGGTAAGCTCAGATTTGAAACAGTAGTGTGTGATCAGGATCAGAGAGATAAACCGAAAGCGTACAATGCAGTTAAAAGATTAATAATCATATTGTTATTAGCTTTTGTTTTGAATCGAAGACAGCTTAAATACATGTTTGAATACAGCATTTGAACTGCATGTGAAAGTGTACTCGGACTATTACAATTTTGGTTCACGAGGAAACCATACACCGATCCCCACATGTTGTATCTTCCAGTAGGTTTCCATCCAATGATGCATCTCTTCTTTTCAACATAAGTCAATCTTTATTGAATCAAAAAGTTGTTTCTCGCCTTTATCTATAGCTACTATTTTTATTGAACTTATTCTTTTGTTAATACAGAACATATTCAATCTTAGGGTGATTTTTGGATTTGAAAAGTAATATATTAGGGTTTTAGATTCGTTACATAATTCAAATGGGGATTTGGGTTGGGATTTAAAATAAATTTTGCAAATTTGGCTGGGATTCGAAAATGTAAATAGTTTTTTAACTGTACTAACCATCGTAGAGTAGTTTTAACGTTAGAGGGTCATGAATTTATCAGTTGTTTTTACGGTCACGTGCTACCCTCTTTTTATAACGATAAACAGCTTAGTTGTTGTTGTTGTTGTTGATGATGTTGTTGTTGTTATTGTTGTTGTTGATGATGTTGTTGTTGTTATTGTTGTTGATTATGTTGTTGTTATTGTTGTTGATGATGTTGTTGTTGTTGTTGTTGTTGTTGTTGTTGCTGTTGCTGTTGCTGTTGCAGCTGTTGTTGTTATTGTTGTTGATGATGTTGTTGTTGTTATTGTTGTTGATGTTGTTGTTGTTGTTGATGTTGTTGTTGTTACTGTTGTTGTTTTTGTTGTTGTATGTTCTTATCCTTCTCTCTTTGCGGGATCTCCTGTCTTGCGATGTCTTTATCCTGATTACGGGTTACTATTTAGCAATTCCAAAAGCCCTTCCATGAATATCTGCCACCTGGCCGAGCTGGATGGGGAGACGCTCTATCTCTACGGGTCTGGCTCCTTGGACGCGCTAGACCGTAACTGGGGCAGTCAGGCCGTCAGTTCGCTCACAACCATCGCTTTCAAGTTTATTAAATATGACGATATTGTCGTACACCTTCACAAGATAAGAACTCGCTTTCCCTCACTGACCGTAAGTACGCCCTCGTATCTATTCGATTCGCCCGTTTGCTAATAGCTTTTCCTCGAGGGGGGTCAGCGGTATCTGAACTAAAGATGCGTCAGTAGATGCATTTTCTATTCCAGTACAAATTCCCGTAAATAGTCTAAAACGTGACTTATTTTCAAGCCAAGCGGCTCGTGGGGTTTGCAGCATTTGCCAAGTGTCCAGCTGGTTGCATTCCAACGTGCAGTTATTGTATTCTATAGTTAAATCCATTGTTTTTGTCGTTCTCGTTGACGTTCCCGTCCTCGTTGCTAAAGCTGTCATAACGGTAAACTCTCTCAAAGCATGAAAAACAGGTTGGGAGAATTTGGCTTTTTATCTAAGATATGTGTGTGACGATCAATAGGCCTTATGCATGATGACGTTTTGCTGATCAGTTTCACCACCAAGCCTCACATTCAAAATGCAAATGTTTCCC
>JANSTR010151297.1:0-10834 GCA_025434805.1 Antipathozoanthus remengesaui | reverse complement strand
CAAAACTTGCAAACTGGACATAAGGGTAATATTATGTTTATCGCCCCAGACTAGATCAGCATATTCAAAAAGGGGCATAACAAGACTTTTGTAGAAAAGTAGACGCGCCCTGAAAGGCAATAAATGCTTAATACGTTTGAGAAGCCCAAGCCTCTGATTGATTTTCCCAGTTAGGTGTTCAATATGATCGGTCCATGTAAAATCCGAAGATATATGTATACCAAGGTATTTGAAGCTATGAACATTACTTATACTGTGATCTAAGATTGAGACAGTCAAAGCTACTTTACTTTCGCGTTTCCTACTACTACCGACAAGCATACACTTAGTTCTGTCCACATTTAAAGTCAATTTGTGATCGTGAAGCCATTTCGCCACACACAGCAGGTCGTCATTTACCTGCTTACTTACTTACCTACTTACCTACTTACGTACTGACTTACTTACTTACTTACTTACCTACTTACTAACTTACTTACTTACTTACTTACTTACCCACTTACGTTTTTACATATACCTGCTTACTTACTCACTTACTTACCTACTTACTTACTTACTTACTTATTTACTTATTTACTTACCTACTTCCTTACTTATCCACTTACTTTTTTACTTATACCTGCTTACTTACTTACTTACTTACTTACTTACTTTGCTTACTTTAAGAATAGTATCCGCATAAAAGTGGTCCGGCTAACAGACAGCCTAAAATCAGATTGGGTAGATTGGAAAATGTAGTAAATATATTTTAGAACAAGGTATTTAATTTTCAATGTTTTGTAAAATCTAGAAAGCCCCAAAACATCATCGCCGAAGCTGACGACACTCCCAACAACTGCTGTTTTTTCTCCTGGGATAGAAGGTAGGAATTCTTTAATAATGTTCTTAAAAACAAAGCACTTATTCTTGAGCAGATCAACATGGCTAAAGCTTATCCTATCAGCAGAGCATTACAGTTGATCATTAATTCTATTTTAAAGAATGCAATTATACTTTTCTTAATATTTTTAATGTTAATATTTTTTAAGAATAATTTATAAGCAGCACAGTTAGACCTGGATATTTGGATAAGTTCTACATAATCTCTAAGAACAATAGGCATCTTTATGTTAGGTTTGACAAACTCGTCTACAAGTACAACAATTCGTTAGCGTGAACTATGCATAAAGTCACTTATTTACTTACTTACTTACTTACTTACTTAAGCACTCACCCACGTACTTACTTATTTACTTACTTATCTACTTACTTACTTACGTACTTTGCTCACTTACCTATTTACTTTGTTACTTACTTAATTACTTACTTATTCGCTCGCTCACCCACTCACTTACTATCTTACTTACTTACTTACTTACTAATACTTACTTACTTACTTACCTACGTACCTACTTACTTACTTACTTACTTACTCACTCACTTTATTTCAAGCAGATAAAGAAATATCTTGCAAAAATGTAGGGAGTTTCATTTATTAAATAATAATAATATAATAATAATAAAAATAAAAATAATATACCCATTTAACATTGTCTCAATGAATTACAAAATATGAAAAAATGTGAAACTTTACCTATTTACAATTATGTTAAAATTTATAAATTATGCATACAATAAGGAAAAAATAAATTTCTAAAATAGAAGTAGGTTTTAAAAGTTATATACGAATGTATATTTATAGGTCAAAAAGGTAGGTTTTGAGTTTTGATTTAAAAGAATTAACGGCGACAGCAGTTTTCAGATCCGTAGGAAGTTGATTAAAAAGTTTTGCTGCTGCTACTTGAAAAGACCTGTCGCCGAAACATTTTGTATTTGATCTTGGGACAGTGAGGAAGTTCTTGCTACTTGATCCAAGATTTTTGTACGGTTTGTAGTTGGTCAAGAGTTCAGAGATATAGGAAGTTGCCTGACTGTTTAATGCTTTATGGGTTATTAATAGTAATTTGAAGATGATTCTTTTTTGGATTAGGAGCCAGTGTAGGCTCCGCAGTACAGGTGTGATTTTTTATTCTTGCTTATTATCCTGGCTGCAGTGTTTTGCACGCGTTGTAATTTATTTAGTTGTGCTTGTGGAAGGCCATAAAGTATTGCATTGCAGTAATCGAGTTTTGATGTTACGAATGCGTGGACAATCTTTTCACAGTTCGACTGAGACAAGTACCTCCTTATTCTGCCAATGTTCTTAATTGCAAAGGAGGCAGACTTGCAAATGTTATTCACATGTTGGCATAGATCCAGATGACTGTCGACGGTTGTACCAAGGTCGCTCACAGTATGGTTAGGAGTAATGGTTGTGTTATCTATTCGAATCTCGTCAATCTTCTCAGAGTTTGAGTGGACGACATCAGTTGTGTCAGCATTGCAGCTGAGACCACTAGAGACACACCAGGTCATAATATCCTTTGTACTGAGCTCAATCAAAGACAAATCGTGTTCGCGTTTTCTAGGATTTAGGGACGAGATTTAACGTTCCTTATGCACGACCAAATTCCATGCGCTGTGCAGGACGTAAATCTGGTCCAGGATGTAGTTAATGGTCTCATCTAATGAGATTTCTGTGAAGAGAGACGAAACGTCGTAGGAAATGAGAGTTTTATTCTCCTCTAATGTGCGGTTGTTTAGGCGGTCTGCAAAGTCCAGTGTGTTCTTAATAGAGTATTCATTCTCAGTTAGCGGCGGGAGATATGAAGAGAGATGTTTGACTGTCTGGTAACGGAATGTTCCACAGGTGCTGACTATTGGTCGGAGTTTGAGGTTATCCTGAGTGAGACTTGTAAAATCATCAAATTTGTGGGTCTTGGCTGTAGCATATAAGAATGCTGGCTGGTTGGACGATGGTCGTACTTTGTCGTATGGCACGAATTCTCTCGGAATCTTATCATGGCATGCAAATTTTGGAAACTGAGGAGAACACTGCAAGCGTTGTTAATTGGCAGACACCATCCGTCATTAAACAAACAAGTCTCAGCCTTCCACTTAACCCTATTCCCCAAAGGAATCAGCTAAGATAATTAACTCTGTACTGCATTGTTATTTTCACACCGTGTCCCATATAAATTACCATCCGGCCTGCAAACACAGTTCAAACCTGAAGATGATCGCTTAGATCGAAAACGTTTGCTTTAATTGCAACATTTTAAACATACCTTAAGTTCTTAATATCTTGTCCAATCTGGCGAATTTTAATCATAACGGGGTATTAACTAAACGAGGTTAATTACGAATGTACAAAAAGACAAGTAAGCAAATTACTCCCTACCTTTTGGGAAGATTGTTTCCAGATGTAGCTAGAATTTCAGAGAAAAAGAAAACGTAAGTTCGAATAGAATATGGGTGGTAGGACTGCTAAAGAATTAAAGTATTTTGTGTTTGTGCTTGTTATGTATTCAGCGATCCTAGTGATTACTTGGACACGAATCTAAGTGGGTTAGCGCCCATTAAAAACGTATTTCGATACATTCCATATATCTCTGTAACAAGTATCATTTCAACCAATATATCAGTCAAGTAGTCGAAAGTTTTAAAGAACGAATCTTGAATCTATTGCTACCTGCTAAAGTGTTTACTACCTACTTTCTCCTTACTGTTCTTCAGTCACAAACCTTTATTTAGAGCATTTGGATGATCAAACATTGAAGGCATACTGTAGTTGACAGACAGCTCCCTCAGTGGAATCCCAAAACCCTTCAGTTTGCTATTCGCCTTCGATGAGGGGTGTAAGACAGATGGTGGCTGCGTGAGAAAAGCACACGTCAGGGATGGAATCTTTTTTAAAAGTTGTTAGGCTAGAAAATACTGAATATGAAGGAAGACAGATTATAAAATTTCGTCAGACTTATGTTTACAAGCTGACTGGCCACAAAAATGTCTAGTTTCTGGAGGAGATTGTTCAACCAAACTGTGCAAAAAGTAACCCCAAACCTGTCAAGAGAGTAACAAATAGTGAAATGTTTGAAAAATTAGTTCCTGCATGTATGTTGGTGGTTTTAGTTTCTTGCAAGGATTGTTCATACAGGTTGTTACTAGTAAATATAATGAATGGTATTTTATGTATTGTATGGTGCCACATATGCAAACAACCATGACTAAATAAAGGACTCGTTCATTCTCAAAGTTGTCTTAAGTCCAGTATAGATGAACTGCCACTGTACCTTTACAGAGGGAGTGGTAGGTGTGGCTGGTATGGGTTCAACACCAGACACATCTAAAGTGCTGGCATACGATCCTATGGCCCTTGATTGGCATGCTCCCGGAGTTTCACATTCTTCTGACCGTCTCTCTGTCACTGGCAGCCAGGCTCCCTTCGGGTATGGAGTTAAAAACCTCGGTCTCAAACCTCCTTTTGCTACACATTGCTGTAAAGCATTTAAGGAATCCGTAGCAGTGATTGTTGGGGAGTTAGTACTCACAGACAGCCGAGAGGTTACTACAGGTGTTGCTAGCAGCGAGTTACTACCTTGTTGACCACCCCGTTGTGTGGTGTCTACAAGCACGTATGGTGAGTACTGTGCCACTGATACAACAGTCATGGACTCAGATTTTACCGACTGTCCTGGCGTTGATAACCTTGAATTATTTTCCTTTACTTCCTGTTCAATGAATGACGATCTCAATGGTCCATTGTCAACCAGCAATTTTGAGGCAGAACCAGAGTGTGTCTTGACAAGCGTTTCTGCAGCCTCAAAGTCTCTATTAAGAGAAACACAAGTAGCTGTCAACCCCGGGCTGGGAGTGGCATGCTTCGGTAAGTGAAGGCATCCAACAACACTTCCTATTGGAGAGGGCTGACAGCTGTTTCTTAATGCTCTTCTGGGTGTCATGTTTACTTCAGCTTGTGGTGAGCTAAGGCATCTCCCTGGCTCCAAGTTGAGTCGAGGGGGAGGGGAGGCAGCGATTCTGGTAGGTGTCATATTCTCGGTTTGAACTGGTTTGACTGCTATCCTCGTTGGAGTTATGGCAAGATCTGCAGGCAAGGGCGTGGTGAATTTCCTGACTCGTATTGGCGTCTTCTTTGGAGTAACTAGAAAAAATAAAACCAAGACAACTTTAAACATTCACGAGATAATCTGCACAATATCCTAATTTCACATTAAACCTCGCATCAAACCTGTCTACTGGGTTTGCTGAAGAAGACTTTGAAATCAATTTATGAAAAAGGGAACTCACTGAGATAGTTTGACGATAATGCTACAAAATATATACAGTTCATTGACATAATCAGGTATACTGTAAAACACAAAACGTAAATCCAAATATATTACTAATTAGCCCATTTCTGAATTACGCTACAGTTCCTCTGAACAAAAGTTTCAAGTCGAGGCTTCATACAAATAATACAGCAAATCTATAAGAGATGAGGCCAAGCCTGCACTTAAGGCTATTGTGTAGAGGAACTGGAGTGTAATTCAGAAACAGGCTGTTCCATACCAGTGGAAGTATTATCGACGATAGTGTTTAACGAGGCAGAAAACGTCAGGTTTTCTTTTGATCTGGCACTCTGATCTGCCCATGAGATTTTTCGTTCTTCCTCGATCAGATCTGCCGTTGAACTGTACTCTTCACAGAGATCAGGTGTAGCAAGACCAGCCGCCTTTAACAACAGAAACTGTTTCCTGACAGTCGATAGCAATTTCTCAACCAGCCTGAAACAATGCAGGAAAGAGGAATTCGACTCAATTCAGTCAAAAAATATTATTTTAGATGCTAAGGCTGTACAACAAGTATGGTAAAATGTGAAATCACAACTCTGTACAGTGTAGTCATTCTTGGCATAAGACAAACTCCAACTTCCATGATTTAATTTGATGACATCATCAGCAGTGATGTAATCGTAACAATTTGCAGTGCCTACTTTGGTAATATCTTCTGGAAAAATAAAAAAAATACAACAACATAAACGTGTATATCATCATGTAACAAAGTTCTGTCTAGATACCTTGTCTCCATAGCCACGTGCTTATAAATTCTGAAGTTTGACTGCACAGGCCAGGATCAAATGATATCTTAGATCAGTTTCCAGTCAAGCTTATTCTTACCTTTCGGTACTGTGCGCATCCATTTGCTGAAGGTTTGCATTCTTCTTGAAATGCTGGCATTTTCTTCTCAGCTGTGAGCTCTCAAGATCAGAAATCATTCTGTTATAACTCAGCTCCATCACTTCACTCTCTGACTTCAGTTTCATCTGTGATCTGATCCTCTCAAGCCACTGAGAGTTCCTCTGTAGCCGACCCTCAAGCTGATTCTTTCTTTCTGATAAACGTCGCTGTTTTGACTTGTTGCTTGACAGATATTTCTGTATTTTATCATTGGCCTGAGTTATACCATTTAAGAAAAAAGAACATAAGGTAAACCTTACATTACTGAATTTACTTGTACATAGATCAGATCACTGATGAATGTCTCGACAAAATGACCAAAAATTTATACGTTAACAAATATATGTGAGGCAAGCAGCTATAAATTAATGACATAAATGCAAAATTTTATAATATTTAGGACTTGCACACACATTAGTCCTAATTTAAATTCCCCGACTTCTTGTAACAATTAGCCATACAGTAACCTTACCCATGTAAATGAATTTTATTGCCTACAGTTCTAAGGATGCTAAATACAGCCTTCTCAAAACCAGGCAGCCGCCTCTTCTGGACATTTGACCGCCTCTTTTATAACTTTTGTACATACATTTATCAAGTGAACATAGTAAAACTGTGCTAAGAGCATATGATATATTTACCCTTTTCCAGCAGCCTGTGAGCCTTTTACCCAGAATCATTTTGAGAAGGCTGGCTTTAAATATTTTATTGCCAATAAACTATTCATTATTAGATAATGATAACCACACTACGCTCACTCCAATCTTCCCCAATGATTTGAATTTACTAAGAATTATCAAGTGTTTTAAACAAGACTGGAAGGCTTACATGTGATTCCCTTGAATTACATTCTTACATTCGTTACGTTACACAAAATTTTCTAAGCATATAAAGTGTTACAAAACAACTCGCAGTGATGTAAAACATGTAATGACTAAGAATAATAATTGAGTCAACACATGTGGAAAGAATATGTTCTGGCAAAAAAACAACTTACAGTTCCAGTTTTGCAGTAATCACCCAGAGTTGATATGTATACATATTTACATACCCTTACTGCAGTAGCTTTGACTTGGTGTTAAATATAAACATAAATACCAGTGGGAATTAGGGAAATCAATAACCTCATGGTTCCTTTAGGTATCAATGAACACCAAGTGGAGAAAAAAATCTGAGGTGCAGTCACCTTACCGAACACCCAGCTGCTAGCTGTATACATATATATTTAAATGCAAATACTGTTGACAGAGTTAAACTGTCTACATGCACCCAAACAGAAAAGGTAAACTGACCTTCTCAAGGGTTTCTCTTTCCACACCAAGTAAATGAAGTCTCTCGACATTCCTTTGCTGCAATGAGAAATCACAAATTTAAAACAAAGGCAATCAATGAACAATGCAATCAACATGACTATTTTGATTGAGTGAGAAGTTATTTCAAAAACTCATACTTCAGATTTGAATGGGGATTCCAAACACCTCGAAACAATAAAAGCACTCAGCTGCTTTGCGGCCTTGTGCATTCATTCATAGTTTCTCAGTGGTTGGAATCCCCATTTAAAGACTCGTACTCGTTTTTGAAATTATATTACATTATATAAATTATTTAAAATATATACAGACCTGCAGACAAAACCGAGCCCAATGAGTGACTCAAAATGTTCAACTAATTACCTTTCTGTGAAGCTTCATCAACAGTTCATTCTCTGCAGCCTCAATGTCGATGAAATCCTTCATGATGACAGCTCTCTCATTAACAACACTTTTCAGTGTAGATTGGAGCCTAACAAAAGAAAATTGTCACAATATTTAAATACATTTCTCATCATTAACTTTTGTCACTTTTTTACCATCATTTCAGCATCAGTGTTAAAAGAGTAACATAAACACGTTTGACAAAATAATTGCGATTCTTTGATGGAGTTTGAAGAAGGCTTTTAGCTGAACTTAAAATGTTGGATTATGAACTTTTAACAAGATTTAAATCACCCTAATGAAACCAGTAAAGCCGAGAGGTGTCACTTACATTTTTCTTTACAAATGGAAATTTTGCAGCTTAAGCAAGCCAACTTTTTCGAGTGTTTATACATGAAATATCCAGGTAAGAGCACTTTTAAAATAACATATGAAGAAATTCAAGTGCCAGGATAAAGTAGCCTCATTTTAATACAGTCAGTGAAAACCCTACAGTGTGTCCCTTGTCATCACACTCACTAAAGATGGAAACACCACACTTTAGAGCATGTATGCATGCCGCAAATTCTTCTTGAATACCTAGCATTGTCGATAGGTGTTTAATTGTATTAGTCAAATTTAAAACAATATATTTAGCAAGTAAACTGCCACAACAACAACAATCTTTATTAAGCATGTTGTGAAATAAATGAAGACTTGATTTGCCTCAGTCTATAATTCAGGTTTTAATCATCTAAAACATCAATCTACAAACATGGTGGCCATAAGGACGGCCATGAGTGTTTAGAGTGTTCATTTTAAGTGTCTGCTGACTGTATTGCAGGCTCATGATCATGAGTCACACTCAAACTAATATATATAACAATACAACAATGCCAGTTCTCGTTGGAGACTAAATTACATTACAAAGCACTCAAAAAGTATATCAATACAAATGAATTGTTAACTACACGCAAAAAAAAACCAGTGTGGGCCACCTGTACTAAATATAACAACAAGGGAATAGTCCAGACAGGTGACCACTTAGGGTGTCTCAGAAGATTGAAATGATGCACAAACTAGTTCAGATAAGGAAGACTTAAAATTGTTTCAGACATCTCTAATATAAGCCTATAATTTTCTGCCAGTGTACCAATGTAAAGCTTTTTCTAAGAGCTGTACAAGAAATACAATAATTAAAAGTGGGTTGGTTGCGGTGCAGCTATTTTAAAATGATCATACAGTAACTGTGTAAACGTGAGTAAGGCCAGCAATTCGCCTGCATGAAACAATAAATACAAGTTTTGCACTGTTTACATGAACATTTGAAAGTACTTGACTTGCTATTAGGTACATGTACCAGTTGAAAGCACTTTTAACAAGATGGTGCTGTAGATTTTTGTCACTTTAAGTGATACAAGTGGAGGCTTTCGTTCTTTGAAACTTCAAAATTTTGCAATCAGATCCATAATTTTTTTGTCCATTATCTCCAAAGCTCCACTCTTTTCATCATTATAAAGCTAAATAACTAATAAATAAATATGCTTACCTTTTCACTTCCTCATGATCTGTTGAGGAATCTGCATAGCCACTGGGTTGCGCTAGTCCAGAACTGATTTTACTCTTTAGCTCGCAGATCTGTAGTACACCAAAGATACCATGGGTGAGTCATGTCATGAGGCTGGAAACTTTATTGTACAACTAATAGAAGCTGTTATCAATAAAGAAAAGTACAACATTTGGCTGATGTGAATGGTTATAAGTCATTTCTACATACCTCTGCCTTGAGATCTTCCACAATCTTTGCATATCTGTGGACATGGAAGTTAACACTCACAACATTACGGGACAGTTTGGACTTGATGTTCTTTGCTCTGTCAGCATACTTCAATGTGTTGTATGTGTCCTCATAGCTCAGACTGGATGGGCTGCAAAAAATTGTTTGTTGATTCATTGGGTGAAAGACAAATTATATGTACAAGCCATGTACTACTTATAAATCAGCACAGTTCAAGAGTTTCAGTAGCCTTAACTAGCTTCCAAAGCAATAAACAAGTATTGTCTTATTCTTCCTTTACGCTCAGGTTTCCAGAGGACTATGTCTGTATGTTTAGTCTGAGCTGAATAATCAGTAACGTACCACCTGATTTTTCAGGCACTCTATATCAGTTAAAGTTCCTGTAAATTGTACCAACTTCTTTTCAAAGTGAAAAGCTCTCTATCGACCAGAAATCACAACTATGGCCTTTCACAATTTATTTTACTTGCTGCAAATGATGGCAAGCAGCACCCTATTCCTGAGCTCAGTCAAGATTTGAGTGTCGCAATAAATTGGAAATTTGATTTTCTGGGTCTGGGTGCTCATGACTTGTGGCAGAGTACAGTACATGACTATGTGTCATCATCACAGGACACATAGCTGATCAAATCAAGATTGGAGTATGTCACGATGCGGAGATGAATTTCTGAGCCACTGTAGAGCTATAAATTCTAACTGCTCAAAGTTTTCATCAAGGTGTTAGGTCATTCCCATCAATTGCAGTGTGTGCTCCCTTCTGTGCATACATGCTAGCCGAAATGATTATCAAGAAGTCTGAAATATTTTATTGACTTCCTGTAAATGCTCTAGATAATAAGCCCCCCTTTCTAAAGCCTAAAATTTGTAATACGCCCCACTCTCTATACTGCAAGGCCTCCCCCCTCCCCTTGCTCTTAAGTCTTAAAGTCATTAACCATAGATAGCATAACAGTTGCTACTTCAACAAAAAAAGTTGCAGGGTTCAAAATAGCTGCTGGCTGCCAATGGTAGCCGGCAAATTTTGGACCTTGGCGGTGATTTTCATTTCCACAACAGTTCAAGTTCATTGGCTAATCGACAACTTTTTCGCCGATTCAGTCATTGCATTAAGTAAGAACAAAATCATTTCACTTCTGAATGGCACTTTGTTTTCATTTATTAACATTTGGAAGATGATACAACATACATTTACTATTTTGTTTGTCTCAGTCACGGACTTCATCAGTTCATGGCTCTGCCCTCACTCAAAGTCAAAGAAAAAGTAAACA
>JANSTR010151286.1:0-10835 GCA_025434805.1 Antipathozoanthus remengesaui | reverse complement strand
TTTCTAAAAGGGAAATTTTGAATCTGAGTAAGTTTTACACTAAGTAAATAACAGGAAATTGTTATATTTAACACAATCCCACGATTTATGCTGTTTCCACAATTCTTCAGAGATTCTGCGAATTTCCGCGGAATCGCAGCAGCACGGAAGTTCCAGAATGCCTGTCAATACTTCTTCCAATTTAATAATATCTATTTAATTGGAACTCTCATCCAAATTAATTATGCTTGTTCAGCGGTATCTTCAATATACAGTTATAATCACATAACCAGTGAGACTGAATATAATAAAATAGATATGTACAACACCTTCACCTTCGGACTTGTGCAATAGTTTCTCTGTTCTTGTATCTGCTGAACTTCTGGGTGTAGTTCAATGTTTTCATGAATACTTCTGATAGTTCCAACTCTTCCTCAGCACTTTCATTCTGTGTTTTCCTGTGTTCCAGTAACATGTACACTTCAGAGTTCAGCAACGTTTCAGCTTTCTCAAATTCTGAAGTAATAAAGATGTTAAGAATTCAACTTAGTGGTAACAAATAAACAAACAGCAAAAACATCTAACTATCTATACCATCTCTCTAAGATAACAAATGATCCTTTGTATATCATTATCATTATCCAATGCAAAGAAGTCCTGAACATAATGTGCGAGACTACACCTCACACCAATACTGTACATGCTGCACCAAACACAGTATCTTGTGTTACAGTGTGACTGATCACCAGTATCTTGTGAATGAACACATGGGAAGGGTATCATCAAACAAGCTCAAAATAAACCATTCATGAAATACTAACAGGTAAAAGAGTCTAGATAAAGAAAAGTCAATGACAAATATATCAGATTGTTTTGGGGAAACCGTCAAACAAGAAAGAAAGAACTACACCTAATTTCATAAAACTCTGTTTACTAGTGAATATTTTTATGGAACAATAATTAAATAAAACATGATCTGTGGAACAATAAAACATTATGATCTGTAGAACATACGTCCAATAACATATCTAGCTTTGTTTTAGGTGACCAATAATTGCAACAAAACAGTATTTTACTCTTTAGAGGAACTTGAGGATTTTGGTCTCAAAAGTGTTCTAATGTTGCTAGTATTAAACAGAAGAATACACAGAGGGCCCCAGGCACCAGGTCCAGGTTAGGTACTGCACAGGTTACAACTGGTAATCCGTAATGTTATCAAGAAACTACACTATCACTGTGGTTATGACGGGGTGAATACATGTATAAAATCTGAAAGGAATTCAGGAGCAAACTGTTTGGTCAATTGGTGCCATCTGTGATGTGAAGATGTGTGGACTCTGTGTTTAATAAATAATAGTCGACCCCCCAAAAGTTACTGAGAAGGAACGCTGTCTGATAACTGTTATACTTTATACTATAGTCACTATAAGATTATTGTCCTTTATTAATAAACTTCATATTTCAAAATCAATTTACTATTTAGTCTTGATCTTGGGTAACATGAGTGATGGGATATGAGCTGTCTTGTAGTCACATGGCCGTAACTAGTCTGCCATGTGCCTGTGGTATCCCATAGCATTGCATGCCACGGAAGTTTTCCCACGAGAAAACTTCCGCTCTTTGTAATTCCGTTCTTACCTTTTGGGAACTGAAGTTCAGTGGCATCTTCTTCATCTGCTGTTGGACCTTGAGACGAAACACCGGACGCCATCTTGATCTCGTAACCAGTGCCCGCCCACGTTAAGCCTGCACAGCGGTGTGAGAAGCACGCTGGTTCGCGGGGGGGAACTTTAATTTTATTAAAAGCCAGAAATTCTTGCTTCAAGAGTTTCTGGTGTATATAAATTAATACACCAGAAATTCTAGCTAGCTAAGAATTTCTGGTGTATTTATTATATGGCCACGATAGTACGTGCGCTCTGATTGGTTAGTGATAGGTCTGTATTTCCCGTAATGCCCACGGGCATTACGGATTTATTGTTAATGACCTACGCGCACGCGTACCCGGATGTGAAAAGCAAAATATGTCCTCTTACACATTTCAAATAAAGGCCATACAATAAAATACTTATTAACCTCGAACGTTCGGTCTTTACGAAAAATATCAAACTTCGTCCTCGACGCATTGACCTCGCTGTCGCTCGGTCAATACAGCACGGCCTCAGTTTGATATTTCCCATAAAGACCTCACTCTCGGTTAATAAGTAGTTAGTAATGTATGAATAGATTAATTTATATTTATACTAGTAGAGAAGGAAGTTTTTTTCCTTCTCGAAAAAATTAAAAGATTTTTTGCTTAGATTTAGAAAATAAATGACTCGCATACCCATGTCCAATACTTTTTATTATATTTCTAATTTACTGAGGAGTTCCCTTCACTAAAAGCCTAATGTTTCATAGTCTTTTGTAAATATGTACATCAAATGGCAAATAAATGATGATGAAAGTTCTGCCAGTTTTAAATTCTGTGCGGTGTAAATATCAGACTTTAATAGTCTTCATGTAAATCATGTTTATAAGAATGACTGGTTCTATTATCAGGTTGACATACAGATGTATTTTTCACAAATTTTTATTTTAACCCTTTCAGCCCCAAATTTATACCATATAGTGTACTGCTAAATTCTCCTACGAGTCTCGAAGAAGTAGCTTCCTTGTAAACAGATAGTTTACTGCGTGATTGATACTTTATCCTCATAAGGTTCCAGTGTTCTAGCCAGCTTTAAAAATGACAGGGTGCCCTAATTTGCATATCATTAATATTCATGATCAATGAGCAAAAAATCCGCTGACCAATTATTGTGGCTCAGGAATTTAGTATCTGAAAGCAATTATTTTCAAGTGACGTGTTGCAATCGTTCAAATTTTGGTGAAAATAACTTGGAACATATTGTGTGGTACCCTCAAAATATTGCATTTTTCACCTCAAATCTGCATTAATTCAGTAAGACAATGTACTGTACAGGATCACAAAAAAACGATAGGGCGCTGGAGGAAAATGAGAGGGCACACAGAAAAACGACAGGGCACTGCACCCAGTCATTTTGGCCTAGCAAGAACACTGGTTCTAATTCAGTAAGACATTAATTCAGTAAGACAATGTACATGATCACAAAAAACGACAGGGCGCTGGAGGAAAACGAGAGGGCACACAGAAAAACGACAGGGCACTGCACCCAGTCATTTTGGCCTAGCTAGAACACTGGTTCTAAACATATTCTGTCAGTGTGTGGATAATGTAAGATGATACATGCTTATAACTTGCTGGAGCTGAAAGTGTAAGACATGTTACATTTATTTATAGACTTACGAACTGTTTTACTCCCAGGGATAGGGGAGGGGCACTTTCCCAAATTCTGGGTAGGGGTGCGTGGCCCAGTTCCTCAAACCCTGACCCTATTCCAGACCAAAAATGGCAATTTTCTCATAACTGCTTCAGACAAACTAGCAAAATCTGTACCCTATAATAGAGACAACTTTTTAGCGAAAAACTATACCTAAATCGACCCAAAAACCATACCCTACAGCCAAAGGGACACACATTTTAAAATCTGTACAGCTAATTATGGGAAATACCTCCAGGTTTATGCATTTCTCAGAACTTCGAAAAATGTTTTATTTCAAGATATTTTGGGGAAGAATACACCCCAAGATCCAAATACTTACAGTCCCCAGTCACTACAGATATTGCCCAGCACATATTATTTGGAACAAAATGAAATTTATTAACTAAAGCAAAACTGAACTCATAATGATTTATTGGAATGATGGCAATAGATGAGAGCACACTGCCGTCAGTGGAATAGTGAAAAACCAACAAAAAACAAATCAGTTTTAAGCACAGAGCATAACCCTCTATTCCCTGATGCGCTGAATTGATCATTTGTTTTGGTGATTTCTTGACCAAAGAGACCAAAATGCAATTCTGAAGTGCGAGGTTTGCCACACTTCAATTTCAGCCCATTAAGGACTGGCCCCTCTCCCATTCACACACTGACTCGGGTCCGTTCAACAATATAAAAATAATTAATATAGTATTTCTTTTGTCTTCTATTCTTCATTTCACATTTCAAGGGACCCCCAAAGCATGTTGCAAGTTTGTTACAAATGAAGCTAACACAAGTGGTTAAGCGTAAAGATAAAAAATGTTTTATTGCGATAGCTTCAACATTTTGTCATTCAAATGGAACACGCTCAGGCAAGTGTAAGGCGAGATCAAGCACTCTCTCCAGGTTTTTTGAGGTTTATTTCAGTTGCACCAGATCAGGGGTGCTTGTTCATAATTTGTTCTCATGGGACACAAGGAGCTTGTGCTTGTTCTAGTACTTGTTCTAGCGAAAGCCAGGATGAAACAGTGCTGTTCACATAACACTGGCTACCCAAGTCTTCACAGTTTCATCTTGAGAGCCACTATTGTAAAACTACAGTGATGTGAAGCATCTTTCTTAGTGTTAATAAATTGAAGACACTAGTGCAAAAATGATGTGACCTGTAACCAAGTTATCAATTCTCCTTAGTCATCTGACTTATTTCTCTAAAAACTATTGGGAGAATTGGTCTTTTCATACCAAACCACCTACATCATTTCTGCACTAGACTAATTAAGGGATATATTGATTATGAAAATATTAGCTTGTTCTACAATATATATGTACATGAAGTTTGCTGCATTATTTGTAAATGTACTGTTTACAAGAATATTAACAAAAATGTCCAACTGCTCTGACATCAACAGATTGCACACTGTCAAACCAGACACTCTCTCTACTGACTTTACTATTAGTAACAGCTATTGGAAAGTGAAAGTGATTTCAATTCAATGTCAAATAGCAATGGAACTAATTTACTATAACAACTGACAAGTGTTTAGTTAGCCCAAACTAAAAGACGGGGCAGGAATTGGGGGAGAGGGGAGAGAGAAAAAGTGCTTTATCTCCTCCCATTCTCTCCTTTCCCCTCTCTTTTAGCACTTGCTGCTCAGGGCAGTGTTTGTTATCATCTTGGCTACCACTGTTATCTATTGTTTGGCACACATGCTTTGTTATGAGAAACAAAATAATAATTATATTTTACAACAAGGAGTTACAATGGTGAAATTTTACTTTGGTATAATTTTATTGTGTTCTTTAACCTTTTTTGGTAAAATCAGCCCAAAGCAGTTATTACTAAACTGTTGAACTGAAAACAAACAGGTTTTACCCTTTCATAGTTCTGTACCAAAGACTGAGCCTGTTACAATCTGTCGCATCTAAGCCTGGATCCTCCTAAAAAGTTTGTTTTGATCAACAGAAAACAATGTGATAAAACAATAGATAAGTCCAACTGTTCTGCAGTACAATCATCCAGGTTAGCCTTCTAATTAATTCACTTGGTAAAAATTGAACATTACACACACTGCTATCAGAAAAACTGACTGCAAAAATGCACTATAGTTTATCAACAGACTGCTTTATTTATTGTCAGTAGCATCTTTACTAAGCAGTCTCTTTCTTGGACTAAAGAATGTATAATTATTAAAAACATCAGTCAAGTTCAAAAGAGATATACATGATTTCTGTAAAAAAATCATTACAGTAACAATTGGGTTACCACCCATAGGGAAACAATAATAGTTTCCAGCTTTCAGGGTACAAAGGACACAACAGTAACAACTTAGGTTTGCTACCGATCAGATAAAAAAACGGAAAACAACAGTGCTCAACAGTAGGCTTGCCACTCATCAGAGTAAAGAAAACGATGACAGTAACAGAGTTGCCACCTAGAAACAACATTTTTTTGGAAAAATTATAACACTGACTCACACTACACCCATAACATAATTTCAAAAGCATAACACAAAAAGTACATGATTCCTAACAATAAATCTCCATGACTCAAGAATTTCGGTCACTTTACAAATTTCCTGGAATGTTCCCTGACCCTGTCTGTGTAAATAATATCCATCATTATATGGCTGACTGATTTTGCTTGCTGTGATTGGTTAATTTCAGGTCCATAACCTGCTATAGGGACCTCTGGCTCTCAAGTGGCAGTCATTTACAAAGTTTGCTTATAAATTATTACAAATTTTATTTATAATGGCAACAACTTTGACCCATCAAATTTCATAATCAATCATTCCCTGAAACTGCTGAAAAACAGCCCCAATTCGAGGAGAGCCAGACAACAAGCAAGATTAGAGTCAAAGGTTGTTGATTAGAGGCAGTTTTCAAAATAATCTTAAACAAGGCCAAATGTATAATAAATATCTTATTAGTTTTGTTTGCTTGGTCTGTTGCACAATGAATTATGGATCCTTGTTTTTCCCCCTATTTTTACGGACTGCAGTCTTCATGCTTGGGCCATGAATGAAAGGAAAAAACCTCTGTCCATAACTTATCATACAGACCTCGCACTCAGCTAATAATAGCTATTCATATGCACTTGAAATATCTGAATATCTTGTGTTTACTCTTCATCACTGGAGTTGTCCAGCAGGTTCATACTATCCATGTACATCATGTGTCTTGTTGGCTGAAAATGAGTCAATAGAATCGACAGTTAGCATTATTATATAGCTGGGCATCAAGACTGTCTCAAGTACAAAGGAACCTTGAGAATGTGACCTGTGTTTTACTTTGCTATCAACTAACGACCTGTTCATGAACAGAACTGAACTAGGAAAACATGGAACTGAGCAACTTTCAAAAATTGGTCAAGATTTAGACAGTCAGTGAAATTTGAGCCACAGTCATGTACTCTGTGAATATTGCATTGAGCTCTACAAGTTGCATGAAAGCAGCCACCCTCTACTTAACCCTTTCAGCCCCACACATGACATGACATATTGCTGTCACTTCTCCCAGAACTGTTTTCCAACATGTGAGAATTTTGGTTTTTATAGCTTTCTTCTTATAACAAAACAACATAAAAACTATTCTGTGTGGACTGAGAGTATGGAGAAGATACATGCTAATAAAATATACTTTTCAGTCATCTACTGTTAAATAATTAACGAACCCTCCTGGACCACTGTACTTGACGTAAAATATACTGACATTCAAGTAATTTTGTTATGAGAATAAGCCTCAGCTGATCTCACAACTCCCTATGACAAATTTAAATTCATACTTCTCCCAACTCGCTTTGAAGAAAATGTTGAGTTTGACAAAGAAAATACATCACATACATGTGCTGCCATGTCTGAGGTTAACCCAAGTTTCCTTCCTGGCTTTTCAATTTAGTAAGTTTATCAAACTTTATGAAAATTGTCAATTTCTGAATTTTATAAAACAATTAACATTTTAAGAATCTACTCTTCACGACAAACAAAATGAATGGTCACTTTATAGAGTTTTGTCAACTGGTTCAAACATTAGGATATTCTTGGTATATTTGAAATTGGGGCTTAGTAGGGAAAGGGTTAACAAAAAATATAATTATATATTAAAATTTAATGTATAATTTATATACTTGCCGAGCTTCGATACAGCGAGAGTTCAACTGTTCATAATATCAAACCCATAAAACCATACATGAACTGTCTGTATTTCTATCAGACAAAATCTCACAATCATCATAATATACAGGTGGAGTGAAGTTGCAATATTGTAAGGTGACATTGTGTGTGCCTAGGATCTCATTCTTGATTGGCCAAAAAACACATTGCACAATAACCTTCATGGTCATAGTTTCAATGGTCAGTTGATTGTATAAATGTCAAGTATGAGCAGGCAGATCACAGTTGGTTGGAGCACTGCCTTAGTAATGAGCTAGTGGCGCCAGCTTAATTCTTCAGTGTCTGGATGTCTCCTTTGACTTTCCTCTGAGCACACAGGGAGAGGATAAAGGGCACACCTTTCAGTGCTTTAGACTTGCTCAAGTCCCTGGCTTGGGAAATTCAGGCAACCACTCTCACACCAAATGAACATGGCTTATTTAATTTTCAGGAAACAGTTATACTAAAGTACATGTGGCATTTAAATCATAGAGTTTGTAGTCTTATCCAATGGTCACATTCCTACCTGCCTCCTACATGTTGGTTTAGATTTGAAGATTTTTTTAGAAATTTTCTTATGATCACATACAAGTACCTTCCCAAAATATCGGACTTTCTTGAGCTTTCTCCTTCTGCAGCACCTGAACATAACAACAGCCAATGCGATGGCCAGTGCACCACATACTCCTGCTCCAACGGGGATCAGAACATTCACATAAAAGAACTTCACATCCTGTGAATTGTATATAAATAAATCATTGCCCAAAATTTCCTGCATTTTACACCAAACAAAATATGTGAAGAACACTGAAAATCACACTGTCAGGGAGTATAGAGCTGAACTATTGTTAAACCATCCTGTCTCCAATAAGAATCCTGGTTTGGCTCAGTATTTTCTCTTTAACCCTTTCCCTACTGACTTTTCAAAACTAAATTTATCAAATTTTATGAAAATTGCAACTTCTGAATTACATGAAACATAATGAACATTTAGGGAATCTACTCTTCAAGGCAAACAAAATGAATGGTCATTTTATAGAGTTTCGTCAACTGGTTCAAAAGTTAGGACATTCTTGGTTTATTTAAAGTAGGAAAGTAGCAGGGAAAGGGTTGAAACAATTTAGATTAAGATTTAGTTAAGACATAGTGCAGTCCTTCAGACTACTGGTGGGTCAAATGGAATCCCCCCCCCCCCAAGGTTTTTCTGACCTAAATTCGCAGCTTTGAAGCAACCAAAATGAAACTTTCATTACCTGTAGTGCAATAATGAACACATCTTTTGACGTTAATTGGATGATGTCATCATTCATAATTTATGTGAATTTATTTATACATTCAAACTGCTGTCCAAAACCGATGATACAAGAAATAAACTGTGAGGCCAGATATGTGTGCTATAACTGCAACAGCTTTGTAAAACTATGTGTTTTAAATAGTTCAATACATGGTACAACATAATTATACACTATGTGTCCACAACAAAATAATATTAATGTGAAGAGAGCCCAAAATTCCCCTTTCCCTGGCCCTCCCTAAATCCACCAAAGCTAACAAAGGGTTTACAGTGCTTAAACCAGTTTATAATGTTGAAGACGCCAGTAAAAAAATGATGTGACTTGTGATCAAGTTATCAATTCTCCTTAGTCATATGACTTATTTCTTTGAAAATTATTGAGAGAATTGGTTTTTTCATACCAAACCACTTACATCATTTTTGCACTAGACTCTTCAATTCTTAAAATTTTTACTGCATAGAAAATAAAAAAAATTCTGTCAGGGTTGTACCAAATATTTTTGACAGAATATTTCTGAATTCTTTTTCTTAATATATATGGCAATGATTTAAAACAACAAAGGGAGAAGTTCGCTGAAATGTTTTGTGTAAATACAATCTGAGTGCATGCAAGGCCTTGCCATGAAAACTATAATATGCAGTGGAACTAGAATTATTGATAAGTTTGAAAGGTTGTTCTGGGAGGGCATCAGATCTGCTGATCCTTGCAATTTTAATGCATAATTTATCCACCGAGCCAGAGCCATGTCTTTGATGAACCTGAATCCACAAAATGGTTCATTTATTGGGATCTGCAGATCTGCCAAAATTATTGTTGAAATCCACAATCTGAACCACATTTTTGGCTACATCCCCTGTTCCACAGAACTGTTCCACCCCCTGTTCTGCCACTGTTTGAAAAACGACTTTTCTAGGTCATAATTATACAGGAAAATCACTTAAGATAAAATTGACAGTAATGATAGAACAAGACATCTTAATAAATAAACCCTTTGTTGGATCAGGTGCATAATTTACGAGAGGAGGGGAATTTCAGGCTCTGGCCCAACCTTTCCAAAATTGCTGCATCTGGCCTTGAATATTGCACTTGATTTCAGAGTAAAGGTATCACATGAAAGACACATACCTTTGCATTTTTTGCCTCTGGTGATTCAGCTACAAAAGATATTTATATATGTAAATGAGATAATGTCAAAAATACGAATAAGCTTTAAGTATTATTATGGATTAACTATACACTCTTAGGCATCCTAAAATTGATTTGGCATTGCTTAATGTCCATTGGACGTTAACAGCTTTGCCCCCTTCCCTTAACGTCCACTGTCTAGTGTTTTGGCCTTTTTATATATATATATTAAAATTTACTAAATAAAATTTAATACAGTTTACTTTGTAAGCACAAAATTGAAACAATAGTCAAGCTTAATAAATACAATAAACTGGGGAATCTAAAACTGAATAAAACAGCTACAAACATATATTATACTATTAAAATTACAATGGGGTTTTTCAAAGCATTTTCTTGCAGCTGAATGCCTTTTTCAGTACACACTAACTTGACTGACTCCAACTTCAGAGACCTGAACTGACAGTCTCCATTGAACTCGATGGTAATTTTATTATTAATAATTACATTTATTCAACTTTATAAAGCATACTGATTCAATTCATTCAATAAATGGATCGTGTTTCCATTATTTTAAAGGGTTTTTCCTTAACGTCCTTAATTTTTATAACAGATATCCATAATTTGGTTTTGGATCTCAGTGCTCTGAGTTTGCATTTTTTTGAGGATGTCAGCCCAACTGTCCATTGAGAGATACCAGATAATATCTGATCATGACCCACTCTTGAACAAATTTATATATCAGTTTTCTGTCTGATTTCCCAAATAGCGTAAGCCACTTGTTTCTTAACTATACTATTTAGTTTTGAACTTTCAACCAATGACAATGACAAAGCAATAATGATATTTTCACTACTCTGTTTACAAACATAGAAACTCGTTGACTGACAAAGACAGAATTATACTATGGAGTTTGAAATGCAGCTTTAATAATAACTAGGAACTCTGGCATTATATAA
>JANSTR010151275.1:0-10836 GCA_025434805.1 Antipathozoanthus remengesaui | reverse complement strand
CGTTTAAAGCTATTGCCACGAAACTTTCAGTAGCTGTAGCCAGATTAATGAGAAATATTTTGACACTAATTAGGTGATGTCACCATGCATAAAGTATGAGAAAAAAAATATGCAAATTAGGTTTATATTTTGGAAATTGTACATTTTGAACACCTCACCACAGGTTCTTGGTCCCAAAATATCAGAGTTTAAAGCTATTGCCACGAAACTTTCAGTAACTGCAGCCAGATTAATGAGTAATATTTTGACACTAATTAGGTACGTCACCATGCATAAATTATGAGAAACAAATTATGCAAATTAGGTTTATATTTCGGAAATTGCACATTTTGCAGAATAAAGGCATTTAAACTCAACTTTTTTCTCTTTTTATTGTCCATTTTTAAATGTAAGCTTATAAAACTTGTTTTCGCATGGTTTGTTACGTGATAAATGGAAAAATAGTAAAAAATCCAAATTTCGCAAATCCAAGAAGGCGGCCGAGTAGCGAAATTGACGTTAACGTTGTTGCTCTTGGTTACCATGGAAACTAATTAACAGCAACAATTTTGTACTTAATTAAGAGTTTAGATGTTAATTATCATCTACAGCAAATTTCATTCTAAACGGACAAATATTACGAAAATTACGGGGGGTCCAAATAACCCACCCCCTCGACATTAATGTTATGGTTGTTGGCCTATACATTTAAGGGTTAAAATGGAATGTCCACAAGTAACGTACTTACTGTATGTAATTACCATCTTCAAGGTAGTAAATGAATTTATCTACAAGATTCTTTAGAGTGAGTTTCACTTGAAGCTGAACAGTGTAAAATCATCATAACATTCAGTCAACAACTACAAGACAAGACAGTCACATGATACTGTACCTAAGTTTTGGTAAAGCATCTCACTCTCCACTGAACTATTACTGGTGGGAAAATTCTGTACCAAAAATGCACTACATGTATGGTGCATATTCACTATGTGCATACACTTCGCTGCATGATTGGATAATGGACAATAAGAGCAATTATATATTAATGCATGTTTAGCATTACAGTCTTGGACATTGTGTCAGGCCCAGGCCTGGAGGAAGCAGTTCAGAGTTGGTCCAGTTGGTAAACCTTCAATTATAAAAAGTTCATATTTTATTTTTAAAATTTATAAAAAAGTGCGACCACGTTCCAGCCATAGCCGAACCAACCAGACTGGTTCTGCAGGGCCTGAATGTTTGCTATTAAATTACACATTGTAACACTCATTCATGTCCTGAAATTCATCTTAAATTGTAATTTGACAACATTCAACAAAAATAAATAAATCTCGATGCAATTGTGGGTTTTTCTACTAGTTAGCCTGGCTGGTCAGCAGGTTTGATGTTCAAATAAGGGGCTGACCTGTCAGACAGGAGTCACTCATTAACTGGTTAGGATGCCCCAATAAATTTGCTGCCCCAAGTCCAAGAATTGACAATGTTCACCTTGGAAACAACAAAATTTATGTGAGTGCTGAAACCTCTGGAAACCTTTCAATTTCAGAATTTCCACACAAATGTCCACTTTCATGTCATCCTCGTCCCTCTCAAATTCTACATTTCTAATTCCAAACCTTCAAGCTGTCCAAGTAGGAGTTCTGCTGGCAGCCGCTGTGCAGCAAAGTCCGAAGCTCGACTGCCATCATGCCCATCGAAGATTCCATACAAACACGTCCCATCGAGGCTAAAGTGAAAACTCCTGTCTTCAAATTCGTGTTCCTCTCGCCTCCCGCCATCTTCCCTATATCGCTGATTTGTCAGGAAGCCAACTCCAGACAATTTACAAACTGGTAAGTCATCTGTCCAACTCTCCACGGCACTTTGAGTCTGACAAAGCGAAGGTCAGCAATTATAAAATCGAAGAGTTGAACACAATGCACAGGCACCTTAAAAACGAAAGACTTCTCCTCAACGCGTTAATGAAATTTTTATCAATTATAAAAAAGTAGGGAACATTTCGATTTGGAACGTCGCGTAAGAATGTATATCAAGAGCACCTGCCCAGTACGTATTTCTTTCACTTTCAGTATTTGCAGCACAGCTGAGTTATATTCTAACTGCATTCTTAATTTCTTTGTTTGATAGAAGAACAAAAATCAGCTTTCGAGGAAGGACTGACTGGTGTGTCTACGATATCTTATTGGTGCACTGGAGGAATAAATTTAGAAATATAATACATCGCGCCATACTTACAAGATTTAAGGACGCCATAGCGTCCCTTTTCAAACAACATCCGCCATTGAAGGCTGAAGGATTTTTTGCAACCTCGTTCTCAGATCTGGATCAGGCCCAGTGCCCAAGCTAGGCTTGATTCACAGGCAGCCCAAGCTGAGAGTCAGTATATCGATGTCCTGATTTTATAGTCAATTTTTTTAGAAATATATCGTTTCCTGAAATCATTACAATGTTGTTTACTCGTGTCTTGCTGGTACATTATAGGAGTTGTCACAACCCGGCCAGGGGTTTTCAATGGGTATTCGGTATTCGGAGCTGTTTCAAGTTAACGATATAGTATTTTTTAGGTCAAAATTCGGATATAAAGTATCTTGTATTTTCTGAATTTTCCGAATCCCGCATTTTGGTATATTGGTATTTTTTTGGGAAATATTGGGTATATTGATATCCCACTACACCTCCCCCACGGCCAGCCTTGTGAGTCAACTACTTTCATGCCCAACTAAGTGTACTCTACCACTTACATGCCTTAGCAACCTAGTGCTCTAACACCACTCAGCAAGAGAACTCTATCACTAACATTCTCTAGTAAGTGTAGTCTACCACTTCCTTTCATTCCCTAGCAAGAGAACTCTACCATTTCCATTCCCCAATAGGTATTCTCTACCACTTACCTTCCATCCTTAGTAAGTGTACTCTACTATTTGTATTCCTTCGTCAGTGTGCTCAACCACTTTCGTTCCTTACGTATTGAGTCTACCCTACCACGCGGACCACTCTCTACTAAGTGAACTCTGCCACTTTCATTCCCTATTTAATAAGTGAATTATACCACGGCCATTCCTTAGCAAGTAGACTCTACCACTTCCCTTCCCTTGCAAGTGAACTCTACCAACTTCCATTCCCTTTAGTTATTGTACTCTACCACTTCTAATCCATAGCAAGTGAACTTTTTCCCTACCATTCTCTAGCAAGTGAACTCTGCAACGACTACCTTTAGAACATGACATTTCAGTAATAGCTATCGTCTACCGCCTAGTAAACGTAGTCCCGACAGGAGCCCTAGGCTATCACTGCCAAGTTTGTTTGTAGAGATGTAAGAGATCGACTCTACAGAGCATGGAAACATTTAAGAGATAAGACAACTTAAGGTCTAAGTTTTTCAGGCAGAAACAAGATCTACTTACATTTCTGAAAGCCTCACTCAGAAGAAAGGAGCTATTTATAGATTTTTCTTTTTTGAAGAAGATACTTAATTATAGTGGACTAACTCCGGTGGGATCTGCTTGCGTAAGGATGTACACCGTGAAAGCCCCTTGATACATATTGCTAAGTACTAAATGGATCTGGGGAAACTATCGACCCATGCAACACAACAGCCTGGATAAACAGCCTTTCCATTAATGTCAGAAATTATGTGTTCCTACATTATTATCTATCCTGCATTGATGTATCTCCAAATTCATTGTTGCCGCTCCTAATCTTGTTGCTAATATTATTATTATTTCTCATTGTTACTGATTATTATCTACTGACGATACTTCAAAAGAACGATTAATGCAACTTGTCTAAATATTACTATCTAGAAAATTTAAAGATTATTGTAAATATCTGCTAGAGTTATTGCCAGAAAATCTTGCTATGTTTCCAAGTAGTTCATCTGGTCTTTCAATCAATGAATACAAATCTCTTCAACGATTACACAAAAATTTTTCAATCAGTAGCATACCACACCTTACAGATTCCGACGTAGATTTGCGTATGCCTCTTCATATCAATTTTAATTATTATATTTCTTGCATGAGCTTTAATATCCTTTCATTGTTACTGATCTGTCAGAAACGAAACTGCGTATTTTAAAGAACTGAGCCATTAATTTACATATACATGAATGCCAATTTAAATCCCAACCGACACTGTCTATCGGCTGGAGATGTGGGCTGTTTCGTACTTTCTCCATTCGTCGCGATTTCTCAAAATCAGAATGTGGCTTTGAAACCCTATGAATATGAATAGGAGTACAAAATGACTCTCAGTGCTATATACTATGTGGGACATCCCATCTGCCATTACTCTACTACTTCCATTCTTAATCAGTGAAATCTACCACTGTCACTCCCTAACAACTCTATCACTTTTACTCCCAAGTAAGTGAACTCTACCATTCCTTAATAAGAAGGAGGGGAAAGGAAGTATTGCATCCACTGATCATGCAATTGTAATGCATGCGAGAGCCTCTACCGAGCCAGAGCTTTGTTTAATAAAATCCGAATCCATAAAAAACATTATTTAATAGGATCCGCAGATCAACTCAAATTATTGCAATCGATAATTCAAACCGCAGTTTCGGCCAAAACCGCCAGACCTGTTGACCCCCAACAAGAATTTATACTTCACTACTTCTATTCCCAAGCAAGTGCACTCTGGCAATAAAATTCGCTAGTAGATGAACTCTATTACTTCAAAACCGTAGCAAGTGAACTCGACAACTTCCATTCTCCAGTATTTATATTCTGCCTCTTACATTCCTTGGTAATTTCACTATACCACTGTCATTCCTAACAAGCACACTCTAGCAGTATAATTCCTGAGTAAGCGTACTCTACCACATTCATTCTATACCAAGTGAACACTACCCCTGCCATTTACAAGTAAGAGAGGACATGAAAGACATCGATCCACGCAAAATTAATTGCAAAATCCGTTGAGTCAGAGCTTAGGGTTTTTGTAGTAGAATCACAAAGAAAAGATTCATATATTGGGATCCACATAGCTCTGATGTTAGTCTTGAAATCGGCAACTCAAACCAAATTATTGACCAAATCAGCAGAACTGTTGACCCCCAGCAAGACTACTCCACCATTACTATTCCCTGGTATATACACTCAGCTTGTTCCGTTTCATAGTAATTACACTCTATCGCTTCCATTCCCTAGCAAGTGTTCTCTACCACTGCAATTCCTTAGTAAGTGTGCTCCGCCACTTTCATTTCTAAGCTAATGAAGTTTACTACTTAATTTGTAGTAAGTGACCTCTACCATTTCCATTTCATTGCAAGTGAACTCTACCTTTATCATTCCTCAGTATCTGTGCTCTACCTGATGAGGAGAAAAATTCATGAAACTTGCTAATTGCTAACCTTCAACTTTCTAGCTAATAAACTTGAACCTGAGATGTTAGAAGGTGTGACTTTCAAGACTAGAGATTCAGGAACTTTAGACTGGTTTATGACTAACAGACCCAAGTTGTTCACCTTGTCTCAACTTCCCAAAATAGCTTTATCGGATCATTATACCATCTTAGCAAAACCGATTAATTCGCTGAAATATAAACCGGTTATCGACAAAATAGAGTCACGCGATATGCGCGACAGTGCGTGGCAGGCACTGGGACGGTGGATGACCAAGAAGGACTGGAACATAGTCTTGTCTACTACCACTGAAGAAGACAAGCTTGCCGTTTTTCTGAAAGGTCTAAATTCAGCTATTGGCACATTCCTCCCACGAAGAGTAATTAAGACTCTTAACATCCAACTGATAGGCCATGGATTACGAAAAAGCTCAAGATCTGGATTTGCAAGCGTCAAACGGCATTTATTCGAGGTGGCAAAAACTCCCCGTACTATAAATTTTGGAGGAATAAGGTCCAACGTGAAATCAGCAAAGCTAAACAGCATTACTATCATAACAAAGTAGCCGAAGTAGATTCCACCAATCCTGGTAAGTGGTGGAAGCAAATAAAGTCTCTTACTGGGCAAGATATCCAACAGGAATGGTATCATCAATTTTTTGATGAAAATAGGAACACTCAAGTATTGGCAAATAAGATTAAAACCTTTTTTGTCAGTATTACTGAACACTTCTCCCTCCTAACACAGGCTGGACTACCACGTTTTGTGTCACAGGAACTTTTTGTCTCCAGAGATGCAGTTTACCGCTCCTTGTCAACGCTGAATACTGCTAAGGCTGTGGGACCGGATAAAATTACCAACAAACCCCTCAAGGGTTTTGCGCTAGAGTTAGCCCCAGTCATTCAGGACATTTACAACAAAACATTGGAAGAAGGACATTTCCCCGCCCTTCTTAAATCATCAATAGTCATACCCATCCCTAAGGTGACCCCACCCAGGGAAATTGAAAGCGATCTTCGTCCAATTTCACTTTACGTGTACGCTGGCCAAAGTCATGGAAGGATTTGCTTGCAACAGACTTCTATCTAAGACTGACGGCAAAATCGACATGCGGCAGTATGCGCGTAAGGGGCATTCGACGACTGATGCGCTGCTGTACATGTTACTGGCCATCTACGAGGCTACGGACAGTGGTGATGGTGGGGCTAGAATATTCTATGCCGACTTCTCTAAGGGATTCGATCTTATTGATCATAATATCCTAATGACGGAACTTCAAAACTCGATGTCGATGAGGCCCTGTTCTGCTGGATATGTGCGTTTTTGACTAACAGACGCCAGGCTGTGAGAACTGGTGGTAACAGGTCCGATTGGAAGGCTCTTAACGGTGGTGTGCCTCAAGGGACGAAGCTCGGCGTGATTAGTTTCTCTGTGATGACCAATAGACTATTATCGGACTGGAAGTTACATATCAAGTTCTTAGACGATACTTCTGCAATTGAGATCCTACCTAGGAAATCCATTAGCCTGCTAAACTCAGCTGCTACTGATATCCATCAATTTGCCATAGACCACAACATGAGACTAAACCCTCCTAAATGCAAGGAAATGTTAATAAATTTCATATATTATTCCAACTTCTCTTTAAGTCCAATAATTATTGGAAACAAAGTAATAGAGCGTGTGTCAACTCACAAGATCTTAGGTGTCCATGTTGACTGTGACCTTAAATGGAATACCCATGTTGAATATATTTGCAAGAAAGCAAGTAAGAGACTTTATTCGTTGCGGGTGTTAAAGAGAGCAGGCGTGGATGAAATGTCTATTTTAAAAGTCTATCTAACTACTATGAGACCTGTGCTAGAATACGCCATCTCAGTATGGCAAGCAATTTCCGATTATCTTTCAGATAAAATATAATTTCTTCAAAAAAAGGGTCTTGCACACCAGCCACCCCCTAAGAAAATGTTTGCCTCGCATCAGTAACACATGCCCATATTCCCTCAGAACAGAAAAAAGAAACATCCACTTCTTTAGGGATAGGATAAACTGTAACTTGGAAAGAATAGAGGGTTCTTTTATGTTTAGATACTTTCCTTAAATAAATGATTTATATATTTATTATGGCATTCACAACAACAGCATTCACACCAACTGCATTCACAACAACAGCATTACACCAACGGCATTCACAATAACAGCATTACACCAACGGCATTCACAATAACAGCATTCACAACAACGGCATTAACAACAACAGCATTTTACACCAACGACATTCACATTAACAGCATTCATTCACAACAACAGCATTCACAAATAAGGCATTCACAACCAGCATTCAAAACCACAACATTCATTTTGCGACTTACAGCTTACCCTATCCTTAGTTTGTCTGACAATGTCCAAATAAGGCATTCCCGGTTTGACCATGACAATATCTGCGCCCTCTTTCACATCTCGCTCCTAACAGTAGAAATTACACCTTATTCATATGTGCTTCTTCCTGATTGTTACAACCCAGATCTGACAGAAAACCTTGCATAAATTTCTGACATGAAAGACAATTATGCAACAAAACATTGTGTAGAGTTTATGTTTAATAGAGATTCGGTTCGGCCAATGATAGATGTTTCTCTCATTTCTGCAATAAACTGAGACACACATGGAGAAAGGTCTACGAAAAAGGGCAAATGTACAACTAAGGGGTAGCAGTGTGGAATCACCAACTGAGCGGCGATAGTGTCGGTAGGGGATCCAGGGGAAAGCTTTAATGCTTAATTATTAGGCATCTCAGTCTCTCAATTAGAGAGCAGTCTTAGCTATTTTACAAATTTAGGCAACCAGTGTCTTCGATCAAGAAAAGCTTGTTCGAACATACCTGCACCTTACCCCGTGGATACATGACTGATACATCGATACACATATGAACATACCTGCACCTGCCCCCGTAGATACATGACTGATACATCGATACACATATGAACATACCTGCACCTGCCACCATGGATACATGACTGATACATGGATACACATATGAACATACCTGCACCTGCCCCCGTGGATACATGACTGATACATCGATACACATATGAACATACCTGCACCTGCCCCCATAGATACATGAAGAACATTGTTTGAGGAAGTAATACTAAATATACAGTAAGTACAAAATATAACACAATTTCCTAGTTTGACCATAAATATATGTCTTGTTGTTATTAACATTGTATAGTGCACACATTTGCCATATATATTTTGATCTAACCTAAAATGGAATTTAGAATAGCTCATAACAATTCCACACCGATGCTGATTATTTAGTAATAAACTGAAGAAAGGCGATCACTAAATCAGGTTTGGTTGATGTGTAACAAATTGATAGGCACAGACAATAGAGAGTGTGTCTTTAGGAATCCCTCGAGATTCAACTGCTAGTTTATTTGTCCGAATTCTAGTCTATAAACAGTAACTGTGCGCTTTGCTATAAATGTCACATTTATAATCTTAATCATTTTTCTTTATTTTTTTACGACACTGCCACACCACCTCGCCACTACCATAAACACGTTTGTTCAAATTGTTCTTAATAACACCTCCAGTACATGTTACATTCACAATCTTTATCAACTTTATCTACTTTGTCAAGACATCCTCAAAGCACCCATATACCAAGTGCTGAGCTAAATACATTACATATAGCACTACCTACCACAGCTCTAGCCGCAAGTCCTTTAGCGCCACTACATATAGCACTACCTACCACAGCTCTAGCCGCAAGTCCTTTAGCGCCATTACATATAGCACTACCTACCACAGCTCTAGCCGCAAGTCCTTTAGCGCCAGCTGGGAGCTGGTAACATCGACGATCACCGAATGATGGAGCACTTTTAGCAGCCTCTCTAATAACAGTAAAACGAATGAACTATTAAATGAATGCTTTTCGTTACAAATTATGGAATTTAGTTTTATCATGAATATTTAGCTATCTCAACAGTATACTTAATCTTGTGCAGGTTTATACTCAACACCATCAAAAGCCCTTATAATAGTTTACATGCCGAATCGTCTGTAAAAAAACTGCATTTAGAAATTGAGTGTTTAATAATTTACAATTGGGGAATATACAACACATGTATTCTGTTTCCAATAAAATGAGCTTGGAATTTTCATAGCTTTATTTCTAATAAATATTAGAGTTAGTAGCTTCGATGATCTGTACTTCCTTCATGATACATATAGAATGCCGTCAGTAGTACTGCAATTTACTGCAATTTACTGGAATTAGAGCCCCCACCAAAAGGGGTCTGTGATATGCTCCGATATGACACGAATTCACTTGCCAGACAAAGTCCTGAATTTTGGAAATAATATTTAAATCGACATTTACGCAAATTCCGAAATGCTGTTTGATAAAATTGTGTGCACGAAGGATGAACACAATGCACACATGCGCTAAGCCAGAAAACTAAGGAATCTAGAAACATCCGAGAGTTCAAGAGAAATATTAAAGAAGACCTCAGCACATGGATACTTTTTACTAGTAGGAAACTATTATTAATCTTAACTATTGTTATGCATGATTGCATTTTATTAAAGTTGTAAATTAGGTTGCATTTTAGTTGTAAATTAGATAGATTAGACAGATTTGGCAGACTTTTATCTTGTAAATTAGTTCTGAAATATCTGATTGGAAGAACTAATAAATTATTGTATTGTATTGTATTCGTACCGTCGGTGACATGAACAACTAGATGTTTTGCATGCATAATCCTCGTGTCAAATCAATCTCTAGAAAAACTGTTAAAACAGTTTTCCAAATGGTTAAGAAACCATTTAGTAAAGGGTTAGGAAAATCTTTACCACATATAGCAGAAGAGAAGTTCTTGGAAATGAAGTTCTTCAAAGACTGTTTGGTGTTCGTAGAAGCGAATGTGCAGTCGCCTCGCAGGTCGACATGAGGCGCAATACGTTGCAGGGCTCTTCCCAGTTCACAGGAGCACAACAGTGGATTGTTACCGAGATAACTGTAGAAGACAAAATATGTGATGGGTTAAACACCAAAGAGTTCAGTTACCTATGACATGCTAGCTAGAATGCAACCAGAAATAAAATAAAAGTTTCTAAAGACAGTACCCTTGAAGAAATGTGGCAGAAGGAGAACGAGACGGACTCCAGATACGATTAGCAATTTCACATCCAGTCCACCCACACTTGGTCACATTCCTCTCTTATAGATGCGAATTGTCTTCAATTTATTATGATAAGACAAAAGAAGCCGACCAACTTTATAAAGTGACAATAATTTTGCTCAGTGCCTCGACAAGAAAGCTAAGAGTGCGTTCCTTTTGTAAAATCTAAATCCGTATTGTCAAATCTTGATTTTATGGATTTCTAGAACAAATGGAACGCAAAATCCGAAACCAGATTTTTTCGAAACTTTGTACAATATATTTGGTCAGCGGTGTGGTTAATGCGGAAATGGCTGCAAGACATGAACTGCGATGTGTTGT
>JANSTR010151274.1:0-18437 GCA_025434805.1 Antipathozoanthus remengesaui | reverse complement strand
TCCGCAGTCTAGCTGTCTCTATGTATATATGGATGGTGGCCACAGAATTCCTGCTGTGAGGGGATTGCCAGCCATAACAATTCATCCCAGAGATGTTCATTAGTTTTGGGATGACCCCCCCCCCATGGGGCATTCAAATTTTGGTGTGACCCCCCCTTCTTACCCCAATTTTTTGGAATGACCCCCCCCCCAAATTGCACCACCCCCCTACCCATAAAAAATGAACTGTCCCTAAAGTTGTTCAGTGGCTGATTGCAAGAAATTATGAAGAAACAAACTGGACAGTTACAGGCAAAACAAAGGTAACTTTGTCTTTGGTCACTGGTTAACGATCTAGATAACAGACCTTGCTAGGTACGTTAAATTAAACCATTGATTTCACAAAAATTAACGGATAGTTAGCACTAACCGGCATTCGAGCAACCCAAATTAACAATTGTTAATTTTTAACCGTTGGTTAAGGAATTTAACCATTCGTTAAGAGTTACCAAGCTTTCAAGAAACCGGGGCCTGATCGCTGGTGAAATGTATATGTTCAAGTTTAACACTCGCATTTTCGTTCGGCCACCAACTTGCATGGACTTGAGCCAACTTTCACCAGCTCAAATTCTTGTGCAAGTGAACGCAAGTCCATACAAGTTTCTTCACCGACTGGCCACAAAAGTGTCAAAACGCATGTTAACGCAAGTTGAAACAACCTTTTTTTCTCGGTCCTGCTCTGTTTAATACGAAAAGGAAAAACAAAGTTCTTTAATAACAAACACACAGTCTCTCTGCATTTCCTCTTGATAGCAATGTCACGAAGTGCAATATTGAATACTCGTGTTCACCAGAGACGTCCTACTTCTTTTGAAAAGCTTTCATCCAAACTTGCAGTGACTTGCGAGTCCGTTTGGCCACTCAACCTAAATCAATTTAAATATACAAGTCTTGCCGCAATTCTTGCACTGACTTGTATCTAAGTTTGAACATGGCTTAAAACATATTATTACCTTGAGCACGGTAAGTGGGATAGCATCCAGCTTTTGTGGCTGTGTTGCCTGTAGGTCAAGCCGGGGATCTTTCCATGTTGTTGTTTTAGTTGAATGATTTATAAAGTAGCTGGAAATCAAAAAGTGTTTGAATTCGTGAAGTCGTCACATTTTACAAACAGCTGTCATCAAGTACTTTTGAAACTTTGCAGACAGATTGCAAAGTAAAACTTTGTCTTAGTTAGGATAATAATTACTTACTATCGTCCAACATTAGGATCGTACTTGGCTTCCCATCCTGGAGGAAGCGGCTGATTTTGATGAGGTTGAAACTGCTGCCAGTTCGACGCCATCTTGTTTCCTCTTTCGGCTCATGTACGCGTGCCGCGTACGTACGCAGGTACAAGGTACTGGAACCCAGTAATATTATGACGTCATAGTTCCTAAAACTGGAAGTTCAACACATGCACCGCGCGCGGCATGCGCGGGACTTTGTCACAGGTGACCCAGCCTCGTGGTAATAATACGAGTTTTAAGACTTTGTATGGGAATTTCGAATCTGGTCGATCAAATAAAGTATGACTCACCTGAAGTGTTGTATGTGTCGTTTTCCCCCTAGAAATGTGGGTCTAGAAACCGTCCAAATGTCTTGAAATTTCTACCAGGGAACAACAACGACACATATATACAACACTTCAGGTAAAGAGAAGTCGATTTGTATTCCTGTGTATTACAAAGAATTTTATACCAAGCTCGCCAAATCGAAAACTGTAAGTACTTGGGCAAGTGCAATCTTTTGTTGGCATTTTTTATTCTCGTTGCATTTCAAATCATTTGAAATCATTAAATAAATCTTTACATTTTGAATTAAAGCATCAGTGTTGCGATGTTAAAATGACTGCGAACTGCGGAAAGTTTAAAATTAAAGATCATTGTTTTGCGAATTGTTTGTAGTGGTTGCACGTCCAACTGTTTTGCTCACTGATCGGTTTCTTTGGGGTTTTCCAGGTTGGGAATTCAGTTGTGTTCCCCAGTCAATGTTTATATATTTCAGTGCACTTCTTTATCGACTAGCTTTGTATATAAATATGAATACGAAGAGTCTGACGATTTTGTACCGCAAAACATTGAATTAGGCTTGACCGGAAGTGTATTAAAAAATCTAGCTTAGCTGCGGTTTAGTGGTGAATCAGTTTAATTTTTGCATTGTGTTTTAAAGACAATTCTTGCTTTGCATGTAAATTTATGGTCACCCACATTGGTAACATTTATCTATAGTCTTGAGATAATAACTCACTAACTGGAACAAATCGAATGTTGCTGACTGCAATTCTATTTACGCATTTTACCTTTGACAGACGTGTTCGGAAAGACAAACGGCCTGTGCTCGTACTGCATGATATTTTGTTGTTTGCGGTGTGTTTCGGGTTAAAGCTAAAAGTAAACAAGAGGCTACGTAGTAGCCTATACTCGCGCCAAATGATTGTTTGGGAGATCTAATACATTAGCCAAACCTGGAGCTGGTATAGTGTAACTTTAGGATGTTTCAGTGTTGAATAATCCTAGACAAAACAATACATGTATTAAAATTACGACATAGAAATTACTGGTTTTAAAATTAAAAAAGTATATTGAACTTGGTGACGTGAGAACCAAAGTCACACGAAAGTAATGACCGAGTACAAGTTTTGGAGGAGATCAATACAGCTGATATTGTATAGCACAGTATTTGTTACACTTAGCATTCAAACATGGGGTAAGTTTGTTCTAATTGCATGGTTAATTTACTCTCAGAACATTATTAATATACCAGACATGCTATTCAAGATCCTCTGAGCCTATCTCAAATAATCTTTGTACAATATACAAATATAAAGGTTTTCATCACTAATCATTAAAAAGTCTGTATATCTTAGGGCAATAATCCCCTGAACTGGAGGTGATCGTTTTACACTGGGTAGTTGAGCAAAACTCAAGGCGATTTTAGTTTTGCTCAGCAAAGAAGCAAGCGTAAACACTCCAAGAAAGGTGTTATATGTTACTTTGCTTAGCAAAAAATAATAATTATCGCTATTATGTGGTGTAGATGGAGCATGAAACTACAGTAACAAAGCGCATTTGCATCGGAAACTTCAAACGATACTAAGCAAGTTTCAAGCCAAGAAAATCTAGCCCTGAGCACAACTTATGGACCCAAAAAACAATGAAACTCATTAGAGATATAACATTCTCCTTTTGTCCACTTGTCAAAATCGTTTGCATGGTGTCATGCAGACATGAGTAAATTGCGCTTCCAGGCGAACATTTCTCACGTCAATACTCACTGCCACTGGCCATGCATGCTATCAAAAAACATATTCAACTCGGAAAGAAAATGGTTTACCATTTGCTGCCGCAGAACAGCAAGGTTATTAATTGCCACTTGGTTCTGTTGCATCTTTAAACAGATTACAAGTATCGAAACTGTCAACGCCAAAGTTTCCTTTGCTCCATGTTGCTATCAAATACAAATGTCTGAATCAAGAAGTTGCCCAACATGAATAATTGCACGTGCGAAAAATTCTCAGTTGATTAGAAGCCATTGATAGTTAAAAGTAACGTGGACTCAAGTGACGCATGCGCCGTCGGGTGCGACACAAATAACAAAAAAAAATAAAAATAATAAAAAAACTCTGAGGCCATTTTTAGACTCGCTTGCGCTCAGCGCAGCGCGAGAATTAGTCAATACTGATAAACAAATTTAAAACTAAGCCAAACTAACAATCACCAATAACCAACAAGATGTTTATAGATTTGCGTGAGGCTATTATATTTTGCGGAAGTATAGACATTTAATATTCATCCAAATAAGATCTTTTTACTAACCAGCAGGTCCAATAGTAGTTTACAGTGAATATCTGGAACAATAATAAACATAAAAGTTAAAAAAAAACTAACTTTACCTGTTAAATCGAACTAATGTGATTTTATCCTGGGTTCAAACAAACACTGCATGGGGCAGGCAAAGTGTTCAATGTTCATAGCCAGTTACTAGAAATTTCAATATATTTATATTATTTAGTTACATTATTATCAGTTGTCGAGTTTCACGCATTTGCACCTCGCTACGCTAGTGAATGTTCTTATGTGTGTTAAGCGCTACCAATCAGAATTTTCTACAGACGTGGAACTATACCACCATTGCTTGAATGTGTTGACTATAAAAACCTTAAAACCTAGGTAATCCTAAAAAGTTGTGCAGAGAAAATGACATTTTAATCAAACCCTCGTCGAACCCTTTTTCGCTCGCAAGATCCTGGATCTGCCCCAGTAGTCTAAAGCCCTTCCCCATATCAATTAAATTATGGGTTCATTCATTATTGCCAACGAGCCAGCCAAGCGAAGACGCGAGGCTGGCGAGGCGGCAGCATCATAGAGTGTACGAGGATAGTGCACAGGCGAGACAAATGTCGAGTGCTTGTGAGAAATGTAATGTAAGGAACATTTACTATTTAGCCGATCGGAGGTGTGCTAAGAGAAATGAAAGGATTTTTTTAGCCTATCGGAGATGCGCTAAGAACTGCATCTAAACAGCACAGCCAATTACGAAGGGCCATTGGAATTAAGGGGATTTTCCCGAGGTCCAAGATGGCGGACTTTGACTAATAATCTTCCCAGTAATTTTGAAGGCTGTAATCTGCGAGTTTAATCCTCGTCCGACAAAATAATGTTCCTCTATAAACAAATGTAAATCTAAACAAGTGGTAGGCGGTTAATTGAAATCGATCGTGTGTTTTCAGGTCGAAATCTACGATTACGTTACGACACAAAATGGTGGTGGCGACTTGGCGATTTTGCAGATCTTGGCAAGTCTTGGGTCAGTACACCATAGTCTGACTGCGAATCATCGAGATATCCGCCTACAAAATATTTATATAACGGTTTCTTGGAGTTTTGCTGCATTTGAAAGAAAGTCATTGGGATTTGACAAAGTATTTACGTACTTCGATCGCTAAATTGTCTTTGCCATTAGAACTTCAAAATGTTTGATCTTCAGCTTCAATTGTTTCAATGAAAACGATACCTTACTTAATTCACTTATAATATCCTATCCCGGACTATAAAACGGCTAATTAAATACGGGAATACTCCCCTAGGCCTGGGAGTTGGCAGTACAGGGTAAGTTGGCAGTTACCATTCCTCAATTAATGTGTCCAAACAATAGTTGAGATTATACATTCCTTATTTACCGCGGTAAACTGGTCTACCGTGTCTCTACCGTACTCTACCGTGTGCGACTGATAAACATTAAGGTGGTAAAATTCACCGTGGTATATTTCCATAGATACATGAAAATGAACAAATTTAACATGACAAGCACCGAGCTGGTGAATAGGGTTTTTTTAAGTACCCAATGCAAGGGAAAATAGCCAATCACGTAACAAATTGATAACAGATTTTGACACATGCAGAACACAAGGATAATGATCACTGATGGCACAAATTACGTCGCGTAGTCGCGCGAAATACAAGCACATTCCGAGAAAATAAACACACACACAGAAGTCTAGATTTTCTGCAAAGTCCTTCGCTATATCCGGTCCAGTACTCCCGGTGCGACGCCGAACTCCCAAAACGTCTCTGAACTCGATGAGGAAAATTGCACTTTGCTTGCAAGTACTGACGCAATAAGAGACAGCGGTGATGAGAAAACACATGAGAAGTCGTTGTCTTCTGTTTTTCAGGTGCCGGTGAATCAGTAAACATCAGATGATTACGAGAAGCGACAGATGGTGAGCTATATCTCCATCTCCATGTGCATGGAATTTAGCGTCAATTTTATTAATTTGCCGAGTCGTTTACCATAATTACTGGTCTATGTTTGACCAGAAATACCGCAGTATCTGAAGCCAATGCGGTGTTATTTACTATGGTAATTCGTCTTCTCGCATGTGTAACCTCAGCTAACAGCATGATAACACTGGACATGAGGGTCGGTTATGCTGTAAATTTCACGATGTCACGTGCGAGCCAAACAACTTCTCACCTGACTTGCAGCATACATTCCTTGTATAATATTAATTTCGGCAACTCTGAACATACAAGTCGGACAGACTAAATTTATCTGTCAGCGCACATTTTCGCTCTTGCAATAGCATGGTGATGCTGCTGAACTCCTAACAAATAGAAATTTTAAATAGATAACATTCTGCACCTCATTATACATGTGCGCGAGGTGACATGTAGTGATGTACGGCGGAGCCACGTTTAGGGGCTTCTCAAATTTATCATCAGCAGGACTTGAAGTTTTTCCATCAATCTTGATCTTTGCAAGAGTTGGAATCTTTCTTTGCGGTTGCGAATGATTGAATGATATACAGGTGAAATAAAAATGAATAAAAAATAAGAAAAAGACCAGTGACTTCATTCATCATTTAATTAATACGTGAACATGTCACACTGGAATGTGAGTTATATTTATAAATATATCAGTATCACCGAACTCTCGAAGTGAGCGCAGTTTCGTTATTAAGTATATATTAATTTTTTCCTTTTTCCACGTCATTTGTAACATGGGCACATGAACGATAGCTAAAACTTACCATAGAAATCAAGCATTTGGTCACTCCACGTGCACTTGGCCTTTATGAATTGTCATCACAGCGTAGTGCGACACCATCGTCTTCCAAACTTCTCAGTCTTCTTTGGTGTAGAGTTTGGATATAAAGCCATCAGAGAAGTACGAAACTAACAGTTTGTTAACTACTTCCGCTAATAAACAAACCCTTGGCCTCTCCTATATATTATCCTCCGTATATCAAGGGTAAGTCGGAACGGCCAAGTATTCAGCGCGAGCGAGCGAGACCATGGTCACGGGACTTCATTTCGGCACCTCTCTGGAATCGTCCAATCCGAACGTGTGTTTTGAAGCCCGGTTTTATGGATGACAAAAGTCAGGCGAAGTAATTATAAAACTCACGCTACACCGTGAATTCATTAATATATTTCGCTATCTTTGCCAAGAACGGGAGCTGTTGTGTTGCAAGCTTGGCAGACGAGTTAGTTTAACCCGGAGGAGGAGGGGGTGGTGGCGGGGGGCTCTGTTATATTTTCCGGACGGGGAGGCTTGTCGGAAAATTTGAAATCAGCTTCTAAAAGATACCAAATTGGGCGCGTTCGAACTATATTTTAATCCCCCAAAAAAACGCCATCTACAAATTATTTTTTTTTACAGCAAGGACGGACGGAAAAACAGAGATGGATGGAAGGAAATATAAATTTAAATGCAAACATCTTATGTAATAAAGTGATTATTCTTATTTTTATATGGAGAAGCGATTGTGACAAAATTAATTACTGTATGATACGGCAATAATTATAATATATAGAGGATATTACACGTTGACGCGCCGAACATATGAAGCTTATCTTCGAGTGGCACAAGCAACGGTTGCAACAACATATGGATTTTATCTTCCGAGTCGCAACTGAGAAATATAATCCATATCTTGTCGCAACCATGCAATATCCTTGTTATTATATGGGTTCATGTTGTGCTCACTTGCTTAGATAATTGCTCAAATGAAGGAGGGTTCATATCCATTTTTCTTCCGAACACCAAGTCTTCACACAATCCACCAAACCAAAAAAGATGGCGGCTGTACATTTGACCACAATGCCTTGCGAACCTAACTCAGTGCGGAATAGCTGAACGTGGAAACGTGCCCATGCACTAACAACATTGTGCATGCTAGGTTTGAAATTATTAGATCCTTTCTGTACGTTTTTACGAGCGTTTCAATATTTTTCGCGCGCTAGGAGTCATCCTGTAGCCATCTTTTTTGTTACGGTCAATTGGCGTCAGTTTTTCACGTAGAATAAGTAGGCTTACTCAGGAAAATAAGTCTTTCCAAAACTCATGGAAGACTGATATATTATACAATGTTTTCTTCGTGTTGTTCTCACTCTCCTGTTGTTCAGAAAAATAAGCCCGTTTCTTCGTCTGTGGTATTTTAATATATTTACTTTTTGCGTTTTTGCTTTTGGTTTTTTCCCTGGCTTCTTTTTTATAGAGCTTGAACTACGTTTCCTATTTGATCGTCTGCAATGAAGGCAATCGTTAATTGGTGATTAATTCAGCAATGAGAAGGTCGTTGTCATGTCACTCTATCTCCCATCATCACTCGAACAAAAATCCAGCCATCGCTTGAACAGGCTTCTGAACCGTCACTTGATTCTGCATCTCCATCTCTAGATACTGATTTAAAATTTGTTGTGGCTGATATTGGATTGCCTTCATCTTATCTACGACCTATTATAGTGGTCTGAGGTTGACCAGATCTCTGCCTCCCAACCCAAAGGTTCCAGGTTCAATTCCCGGCATGGTCGAGGGTTGAACATTTGTGCAACTTTCTTTCCCACTAAAGTTTACTCAGATTTCCATCCTTCCGGGGTCGGTAAAATGAATTCCAGTTTACATGGACCGATTTGAAGCGGCTGCCCATGCCCCTATATATGCTTCCGGTCCGCCTTTGAGCATTCATGTGGAACAGGCGCTATATAAATGTACCACTTTACTTTTTTATTTTCAGAGCATGCTATAGCTCCTTGAGAGACAGGTTGAGTTTTGTATCAGTAGCTTCTCCACCTTGCAACACTGAAAACGTTCGTGTTACTGATAGTCGTTATACTTCCGCGTTTCCATTTTCGTTCTTTATAGCTACTTTTGCCCTAAAATCTTTCCTTATAAGGTAAGTCTATCACCGATGTAAGTTATGACTTGTTGATCGTCGGTGCTACAACATAGTGTTGTGCGCGAGAGTCCTTCAGACATGGTCATCTGGCGTTCTGCTTATCGATGTTGTCTGGTACACAGGTATATATAGTGCCCGGGATTGTTCTGGTCTGGAACCGGTTGGGGAATTCTGCATGCAGTTTCCGGCCCTGCCTATGTTTTACTGCTTACCAAGAGCGAAAATGATGGGTTCTTCTCTTTGTCCTATGTAGGCATGAATTGAGACAGAATTTCATAAAAAGTTCTCCGTCGACAAATTGTTCACCTATGAATTTCCATGTCATGCATGCAAGATTTTATTCTACTTCATGCTTGCTGAAATGAGCAAATTCAAGAAGGAAACAAAACTAAAATATACTATAACAAAGAAGGCCTACTCTGGGTCCCAATGTCGCCGCGATCAATGGCAACATTAGGCGTTATTAGGCGATATTGGCTATTTTCCACCCAAAAGTAGGGAAACATAGTAGGGATGCGATATTAGGCGATATTGGGAAAAAAGTCTGCTCCGCAGCTGTAATTTCTCAATTATGATAGTAAGTATTGGGCGATATTAGGCGATATTGGGCGACATTGGGGCCCAGAGTGGGCCTCAAAGAGACTAAGGAGAAGCAACTAAAGCAGAGGGCACGCTTCTTGTCTCTGGTGGTCGAGATAACCGTCCTTGAGACGAACAGCTTTGCAATTACTTGTTAAAATGAAAGGCGGCTTCATATCACTAAAATGAATCATAGTCAACGGACAAAAAGACGAGTGGATTATAAATCATGCGGAGAACCAGCCAAAATGGACGATTATACAATTTCTATTTCACAACAACGGTTCGGTTTCCATCTCACATTTACACTGCATATTTTTCGTGTTTACGGGCAAGTGTACTCCTAATACAAAATGATTTTGTAGATGGTTAATTCTTCGCACTCTAAAAAGCGTGATGAGAAGACAGACCAAAATGATAAAAAATAGTAAGCTGGATAAGCGAATAGATACTGAGCTTAAAGGAGGATTTAAAACTGTCTCAGAACGACGTAGGGTCGGCTCCTTGCAGTTATTTTACACCATAATACCTAGAAATTTTGAGTGATCCCCGATTATAGTCTGTTGTTTGCGAATGAGTGTCCGCCTTTTGTTTCTCGTGAAATCAACTGCTCCACCTTCAAAATCTTAGGCCACCCCCTTCCCCTCCGCTATAAATAGTATGCCTTATATCGACAATAAACATGAGAGAGTTTGTTTTGAATTAGTGGTCCGTGAGAACTGTATTAGCTGCGTTAACGTTGATTATACTACACATTATTATATCATGAATATGTAATAAACAAAATTACAACATTATTATATTAAGATTTCAACTTTATAATAGGTATTTGTAGATCAGTGAATCCCTTTACCTTGTTAACCTGAAAACGAAATTTATTTTAGAATATTAATCCACAGGCAGCCCAAGCTGGGAGTTAGTATTGACTATAGAAACAGATAACAATTAGGACATGGTCACAGCAGTCACATATTGACAAAACAACCATTTCTGGTTTAATGCAAATGTATGTAAACTTTTCTTTTTTGGAGTGGACTAACACATATGGTTTGCAAGTGCCCTTCTATGGTCTTTTCCCACTGCACTTTGGTGTCTGGTATAAATGTATTGGCATTAGAAATTATTAGATTAATTTAAACTATTAAATTTTAAAATTTATACAAACAAAACTAAAGTAAGATAGCACTCTCTTTATAATAAGAGAGTTTACCACTAGAAATTTTATTTAGTAGGCATACAAATTAGCCTCAGTCTACACATGGGCATCAATGTCACTGAAAACTCAACCAATATTGGCTTTTCTCTAGTATGAACCTATGGGATATTACATTTTAACATTTAAAATTATATATGTATATATTTTCATCGTCTTTTCAAGAGGCAGCACGTGCAAGAACATCAACATGCCATCCACAACACTTACAATGTAAAGTGCAGAGTTAGACATACAAAGTCATGTAGATTATACGTCTGGAGTGGACGCACTTTCAGTACGTGTCTTAGTTCTACTACTAGTGACTCAGAGGTACAAATATTACAACAGCACACAGTCACAGATATTATATTTATAAATTCGTTTTCCTGGACAGATTAACTATCCGTCTCAAGTACGAAAACGGCCATTAAGAGTAAATTCGTCCAAGGCAAACTCGGCCGGATTTAATACTCTCGAGATCAAAGAACATATCAAATTGAACCTACAAGTTTTAAATACGCTTCTCTCTACAATTACAAGATACAATGCATTCTACGCTTGAGAATCTAGAATCTTGACATCGTTCTGTCGTATATGCCACCGAACACAAAGACAAACATGTCGATCGATCGAATGCATATTGATGTTGATATTATATAGTTTGTATGTGTTGTACGCGTACGTACGCGCGATACGACAAAATACTTTCCCAACCTGGTAGGTAGGCGCATACACTTCTGTCATGTCAAGGGATCAGAGGGGAGGTTTCGCTCAAGTGTTATTGTTCGAATCCACCAATCACAGATCAAGATCCAATTTCAAATAATATGCGCCTGCCTACCAGGTTGGGAAAGTATTTTGTCATATCAGTTTAATTCTGTAGATGATCTTTAGATCGAAAACGTTTGGTTTTTTATATATTATAAAATTTTACCCATAGTTATACAAGATTATTATATATAATTCTTTTTGTTATAACTTTAGGCGAGCAAGACTATAGTAAGAATCAAAAGTGCTTATATCTTTTTATTGTTTCAGTCGCTGTTCCAGACGATAAGCGCCATGCATCCACAGTTGCTGCGACTTATTGAAGAACAAGAAAATGAGAAAGGTGAGTTCCGTGTGCAATGAGTGACGTTCAATCTCGTCCCTGGGTCATTTCTCAGTTGCGAACCCGCATGCGAAACAGTTATTAGGAAATGCATATTGTTTGATTCATATCTCGAAAGAGCTCCCAATCGAGATTAGTCTAAGAATCCAGTGGAGTGGTTCAGACACCAGTTCATAGTACTAACGAATTGGATCCATTTCCGAGGCAAGCCGCTCGTAGGACCGGATAAGTAAACAAGAGGTTTTCTGGACTGGACATTAATCCATCGCAGGCTAGCTCCCAGCAGACGCTGGTACTCATTTATGAAGCTGAGTCGACTGGAGTTACTCGAGTAAAGTGCATTGCTCAAGAACAGAACACAGTGGTTTCACTGGGGTTTGAACTCGCGACTGTTGGGTTATGAGTCAGACACGCTAACCGCTCGACCACTGTGCCATCGACAAGTTTACAGCACAGTTTGCGTAGTAATAATAGTATGACAGATTTCGTAGAATGGGTTGGTATTGAACGGAAACGCGGATCATCTGATTCAAGACGAAGGGACTGAACGGCTGTTTTTTACGGTGGCGTTGATTTGGATGTTTTGCTGTGGCTTTTCTACAATATGGCCCAGAAAAGATCTCTTGCATTTAATGGAGCCTAAGCCAATTGTAGAATTGCACACATTTTAGGTATCCTACTGATGATCAGTTACTGATTTGTGTTTTTTTTTCAGGAACATGTAGTTGTCTGTTGAAATGTAATTTGCGAAACATGGAGCATGTGGCATACTGTTCAGCGCTTTGATACCACAGCAGCATAGTACAGCACCATTAGATATCTTGTCCTGTCATCTGATTCCAGCAATCTGACTCAAGAGTCGTTGATGATGTTTGTATACGACGCATTTAAGAGCACAGCCACCCGATATACCATAATCGTTGTGGTCAGTTTGATATGTCTACGCTGCCACAAGTTTTTCTACAACATACCAAATGCAGTGAATGCTTTGGCGATTGCGAATGATACCACACTATCAATGTAAACAAACTGCAGATATTTGTAACGTTATCCTTATTTGCTAGCAGATGATCATCTTCGAAGATAGGCTGCTTATCAGAAGCATCTGACAGTGCTTCATTGACAACATCAGTTTTCTTGACATTTATGGTAACAAACCGATAACACGAAGTACCAAACTTGCCAATCGACAGCTGCAAGTCCTCAAGGGTGTGTGCAACTAAGGCACAGTCACCTGTAAATATCAGCTCCCTGATCGTAGCATTTCTAGTTTTCGTTTTGGCCCGAAAGCGTTGTGAATTGAAGGCACTAGCATCGGTTCGGAACTCAATAGGGAAACCCTGGTCTGTTGCAGTTTGCAGGATGGTGTTTCCTCCACGATATAAAATACAGAACTTGAACAACGAGGGCAGGAACGTCAACGGGAACAATATACACTTAATGACTGCTCACTAGGGAAACATCTGTTTTGTTTCCTGAGAATCTCGATGTTTCCTGGAGACGAAGTCGAGGGAAACATACAGATTCAAGGAAAACAAAACAAATGTTTCCTGAGGGAGCAGTCATTAAGTGTTTTCTTATTTAGCATAAACAAAATAAACCACAATTATTAAAACAAAACAAATTTTCCCGCTCTCAAACGTGATAGTGCGACAGCAATGTTCACCGGCTGGTCAACAATTTTCGAGATGTTGACCAGCCGGGTAACATTTGATTTGGACTCATCCACGTAACCTAGGTTTAGCCAATGAGGTCGCGCATTTGAGTAAAAAACGCACTAGCTATATAACAACATAAAACAATGGACTTAATTACAGAATATAATTACCGCACATTGGAATGCTACTAGCTGGACATTTTTCAACCGTTATCTTGAAGACCGGAACGTGAAAAGTTCAATTTTTGAGTTTGTTGAGAACGTAAACATTGAAATATAAACTAACTCTATCTTCGTTTGGCTTCAAGACTATTAGGATTCAAATTTTAGCCATTCACACATCTTCATGCACGATACACATAAAAAACAACTGAAATAAATAATTGAGAAAAGGGAACCTGGAACTAAAAATCCAGCTGCTGTTGTCGTTTCCTGCCCTTGTTGCCTATGGTCTCAATTACTGCGGAGGGCTTGTGCTAAGGATTGGACACAGATCCAGGAACACTATGGCAGAACATACAGAAGATCCCTTGAAGTGAATCAAATTTCCTGTATATATGTGACAATCAGGGTCTTGCAGTGCATCTTAGCCAGCATCTGGTCACAGCATCAGGTTCTTGTGGCGAGGCCTGATTCTTGATGATCGTTGTAAAGTGGACTAAGTCTTTGCCACGTCGTTATGAGCAGTGTCCTCAGCGCAGACAACAACCACAATGGCCCATTGTTCTCCTGCACCACTATTGAAGCAGTATTCAAGCAAAACCTCAATATTGATTACTTTGTCAGTCTTGCTCTCCCAAGAATGGACAACTTATCACTCTAAGGGTAATTTTGACAGAGTTAAACAGCTCGTTGGAAAACTTGTTTGTTTTGAATGGGGTTCTGCTGTACAAGACCTCTCCTGAACAATGTATTGACGATATCATCCTGCAAGACCGCATGACAGCAACAGACCTTAACAGCTAATGTCGAAGAAATGCAGGACCTGCATTTTCGTGGTTGCCTAAAGATTTCAAACTACAAAGAGTAACAACAGAATTTGCGGCCGATCTAAAGACAACGTCTTGAACAGGTCTTATCCACAGCACTGGTGATGAAAAGTATTTTCCCTGGAAACTTACTATCTTCCAAAGAATTAACGAGCCTTTGCTTGTATGAATGATACCTGTGTAATTATGAAAATAGTTATCGAAACAGAATCACGGTTTCTTCTCCTTTGGCAGCTGGATAAGGCTGTAGTTAGGTAGGTCCAGCTGAAGTGCTTCTCACAAAAATATAAAGCACTTAAAAAACCACTGTCAAATCTCTTGATCCAGTGTTTAAGTTTACCGCTTCTGTTGTATGTTGCTGATTGGAGTGTTGCTGATTGCTTGGGGATCTATATGTCAATAACTTACTTTCTTGTTATTTCTGTATAATTATCAAATCAGTTACTGTTTGTGCAGTCAATATTTTGATTGCCACTCACTGGTAACCTATGCCGTCATGGTCATATCACGGCAGAATTGCATACAGCTGGTCAGACAATGACTTGAATTTTGTCGGGGCTGAATATTGTGAAGCTACAGAACAATGGTCTGAAGAACACATGGAGGCAACTCTCACAGGATGAAGTACGGTGGTATTTCCGCAACCCTCATGACCAGAATATATACCGTCTTGAAGAGAACATTCAAAATGACGGTTGTAGCCAGGGAATTGTGTGTGAATGATGAAACTATTATTTGTGGACATACTAGGGTTGATAACAACAAAAGGTTATAGTGTAGCAACACTTCCCTTCACACATTCTAGTCTTTGTTCCAAATGACGCGTAGCAGGAGAGCAGGTCCCTAGTGGAGGCGTTTTGTTTGTTCTATCGTCAAGTATTGAACTGCTTTTACACTTCCTTCATTCATCTCTTGGTGAACATTGGCAAATTTTTACTCTTTGTTTTTTCAGAGTGAATGTCTCATAGAATGTGAAGTTTACCTTCTCTTGGATTGCCAGATCTTGGCTATTATCGCCTTTCATTCTAAGCCATCGATTTTATTCTTCCATTTGATAATGTCGAGATCATTTCCAAACTAAAAACTTAATTTCCAGTCATTAATTTTGAGATTAAGCGACCAAAACTAGAACAGATTTTGCATGACACTGCTTTGTCTTTAATGTCAATCACAAAAATGACTCCGTCGAAGTCGAACTTTTTGCGTATCAAATAAAGTCCATAACGAAATATGGTAGGATAGTTTCCTTTTCTGGCAGTAAAAACGGATTTATTTCAGATGACTGCGTTCATCTGGAACCAGCCACAAGAGAAAGACTGAGAGGAACATTGCCAGCCACAAGAGAAAGACTGAGAGGAACATTACCAGCCACAAGAGAAAAACTGAGAGGAACATTACCAGCTACAAGAGAAAGACTGAGAGGAACATTACCAGCTACAAGAGAAAGACTGAGAGGAACATTACCAGCCACAAGAGAAAGACTGAGAGGAACATTATTAGCTAAAAGAGAAAGACTGAGAGGAACATTACCAGGTACAAGAGAAAAACCTATTTGCCGTTTCCATGCACTGACTGATAGCAATATCGATGGAGTTATAGTTTTCCCTTGTTCTATTGTAGTTGTTTGTAATAAAGCCACCGTTTGTACCTCCCAACGTAACTTGCTTTGCTTACAAAGGCTACAGGCAGTCTAGGAAGTACATGTGGCGGTGAACTGTTTTAATTGGTGTTGAAAAGTCGAGCAAGACTATTTTCTGCATCTTTAAAACAGACTTAGACTGTCAGTCGAGTGGTTTATCAAATATCTCTCCAGAGCATCAGGTTAGATGATACCTTGTTTATTTCAAATCATATTTTATTTTCTGCTTAACAGAGCAGCTAGCGATGCAGAAGCTTTGAAGAAAGTGCTCTTATATGGCAGTTTGAAGACAACCTCCACAACTTGCAAATTACAGACTCACTTGGATGACAAGGCCAGCAAATCTTTTAAATCTTTAATGTTTTGTGCTAACAGGAAAAATTGGAACTGCTGGCAAACGAAGCTTTTTCATACACTTGGCAGTACAGTTTACGACAACCATATTCAACAGATGGCAGCGAATATCCCCACATACTTGACAGTTTCCAACTACGAATCTACAACATGTATCCTCGGCAAACGCAGGTTTTCTACTCATGTTTGAAGACAGCAGATGAATGTAACAGTAATGTTATCCATGTGTTGGTTGGAATTGCTGATTTTGTCCCAAATTTTCAATCCATTTTTACTAAAAAGCAATTTAAGCTATCCGCCGCGAAAAAGAGCTGTTTGGATGTTAACGTGCAAGCGAAATACTAAACAGAACCATCCAGAAGAAAGTCATCTAGGAAATGTTGGCTTCTGGTAGTTTGAAGATGGCGCATAGAAAGGAAGGATGCCAGCTTTGTAATTCTAAAAATGTTGCAGTTACTTTTACATAGCTATTGTCTGAACGACTACTGAGAAAATTTTAATGATTTTTAAGGAAGCTATATTTCCATGATACCAGTAAGTTCTCGAAGGTATTCGATGCCCTAAAAATGAAGAATAATCTATAGGATTTCAACTGAATGGTGCTGATAGTCGATTTGCCATCCGAAGAAAAGATCACTTTTTGTCCAGGATTATGGAGAGTATGATCATCACACACCAAACGTACTGATAGAAATCAATATTTGTATTTGTAAATTAAACCTCGGAAGCTTCAGTTATCCTCAGCAACGAGTCATTGAATTTATGTCTGTCTAGTACCCAATTTAGAGAATAATTATAGTTAGTTGGCAGTAAATCCAAAATTCTCATTAATCAAAACTAGTATATACCGTTTTCTGTCAGTTTAGATTGCGAATTAGAATAAAAACCACGCTGTTTTACAAACACTTTTAACCTATACAGTAAAACGCCGTGAAGAAGAACCTAGATTTCTTAAGTTTGGGCAGTGCAGGCAGATCAATCATCTGCATTGAAGTTGTCTCTCATTAAACTTGTCTATTTACTATAAAATATATACGTGGCAGTTTGTCTAATTCTAACTTGCGTGTATTATTACCATTCATCACTACCAGTATATTTTTCTTAAATAACAACATACGACGATTTATAGCTTCAGCGTTGTAAATACTTGTTGTGGTGTCGATAGGAGCTGGACGGATGCGAATTTCAATTTATCACGTTTTGTTATTGTTTTCAACGTTTTCAAAATTTATTAGTTATTGTATTCTAAAGGACATGAAATAGGCAGTAAGAAAAGCTGAGAATATTACTGGGTTTCACACAATCAAGAGATAAAAAGACAAAACTAACTTTAAGTTTCTATTGTTCAGTGATCTCCATCTAAGGCCATCATGACGTCATGTGTGAACCCTGTTGTGCTATGCCATTTTCATGTTACTCTGCTACGATATAGAAATAACATTCATTAATCAGTTTTTATTGGCACTTCCAAGTATCTCCAGGAGCGTCACTAAACTCCAAATAGAAGGTAAATGGAAATATCAAATATACAATTTTATTATATTGGTTCAGTGTTTCTGTTCCGGGGTTTCTGTCCCGGAGGAACTAAAGCCCGGTTCAAACGCCGAACTTTACATGTGCCGAACCTAATACCAATTTGGATCGACCCAAATAATACAGTTCGGCAGTTGATTAAAACATCGAATCTAATCAGATCGAACCTTAAAATTGCAAAAGTGAACATGACACTTTTTAGTCAGACGGTTATTGCTTACCAAAATGGCGGGAAAGACAAATTGTCGACATGAAGAGCTTGTTTTTCTTGCAAGTGGATCAAGAAGGGAAGAAGAAGGCGACTCCGGATGCAGTTAGCGTTGAACAACCTCTCTACCAGGAGAAAGCGATTTTTGAATCTAGTTTGCCTTCTAGCATTGCTGATTTCTCAAAGGAACATCACAGTTCCTCACCCATACACATATATACATTATTCAAGAAGCGTATTAAAACAGTGCTGATATATTTATACACTCGATCCATACCTATACAAACATCAAACACAGTACCACACAGTTTAGCTATGAAGATGATCTTTTAGATCGAAAACGTTTAGTTTTTTTAGATATTTAACATTTTTATTCATAGTTATATTAGGCCCGTTTCAAACGCCGTGCTAAAGTCGTGCCGAACTAAATTCATTGTTTAGGTTCGACTTTGGCACGGCTGTAGCACG
>JANSTR010151263.1:0-10840 GCA_025434805.1 Antipathozoanthus remengesaui | reverse complement strand
GTCCAGAAGAGGCAGCTGAATGAGCCGCCTGCTACCTGGTTTTGAGAAGGCTGCTGCAGCAATTGAAACAAAATAAAATTAATATTAAATAAATATATATATAGAATAGTAATAATATACTGTAACAGTAAAATAATGTACTAGTGCATAAGAATATTTTGATTTGTCAATCTTTTTCAATCAACTATATATCTTAAAATAAATATGTTTAATTTTACTGTTAAAATATTTTATATAATAAACTTAATAACATATATATAATATGTAACATAATATATATTATATACATTATATAATATTTAAGGGACCTAACTAGTACACTAGTTAAGCAATTAAGAGCAAGCACAGTACGTACTAGTAAAACTGCTACAAATTAATTTAATTATAAAGGAGTGTGGTATTGTGTTGTTGGTTTTGTATTTTTGGAGCCTAATCTTATAAATGCCCAGCCCTCAATTACAAAAAAGATGACTGTATAAAACAGTAATGAATTACATGTCATTAATTTTATAAACTCTAAAATTATAGACAACAGGTACAAAGTAACATAAATCATAATTATAGACTAGCGTACCCTTTCAACCCCAAACACGACAATTGGTGTGTTGCTAAATTCTCCTAAACTGTCTCGATAGCTTTCCTATAAAGAGGTTGGGAGAACTTTGCTTTTCATCATAGATGGCTTGTTGTCTATGACCAATTGCTTTATTCTCATAACCAAATGACATATTCTGTGTGGATATTGTTAGGAGAAGATATGTGCTGATAAACTGGCAGGGGCTGAAAGGGTTAAAAATCTGTTATCTGTATATTACTTACTTGACTGTGGGGTTTCCTTTGTACAAAATGTAAACACCTGCCTCTTTGTTGTCATATATGTCATTGTCCCTTATGATCCCCCGACCTCTGTCTAAGATGACGATGGCTGATCGTCTGCCACTGTGGATATGGTTGTGCTGAACAATTGGATCCGAAGCACTTCGTATGTCAATACCAGCTTCCTTATTACAATAAATATTATTACCTGCTACCAGCCCCATTGATCGCTCCCTAAAGAATATTCCAGACGTTGAACAGTCATGAATCTGATTGTTAAGGGCGACCAGTTTGGCACCTGTGACACATCTTATCCCATGAGCTAACCCAAACATTTCACTACCTTCGACCCAAACATGCCCTCGACGTCTTACCAATACAGCACCTTTTCCAGAGCTAAACCTTGCATTCCTAATGACACAGCCATGCATTGTGCGCACAATGTTCCGGCTCTGAGAGTCTAATTGAAATCTCTTGTTCTCACACTTAGATTTTTCAGTTAAGGGGGTAACAGGAGAACTAAGATCATATGTTACCGTGGTAACTTGACTACCAATTGCAGATTTAGTTTGAGAAGTTGGGAGTCCTTTACTAGGCTGAAAGTTTGGCTCAACCTTGCCAGAAGTCCTAAAACTATTCTTCCATCGTGATCTTTTGGTACAACTGTCATCGTTAAGTGAAAGATCATACAGATACTCAAGACCCAAGGAGTCAACTCCATTTACAGCCATCAAGCCATCAATTGGCCGTGAGATTGGACGATGTCTAGAAACTGGTGGAAGGCCTTCGATGATCACAGCAGATGTATCGTCATTTTTGAACTCACAGTTTTCAATTCTGCTGAAGCCCACTGATCTCAAAGTAAGAAAAGATCGATTAAACGATGTGTAGCGTATTGCAACACTTCCAGGTGATGATACTTGAACATGCCCATTCTCGAATTTACAGTTGTCCACCTGCAAATGTCCAGTTGGAACCTAGGAATAAAGGACACAATATTTAAGCGATTAAATGTATGTGTCAAATGATATGCTGCTAAAGTCTCATTACTTGCCACATGGCCGTATATCAAATTTATCATTTTTGGTACAACTCTAGATCCTGGAGATAGCTCAAAAATTGGGAGATTTTTCCCAGAACATTCCCAACTCCCCCCCCCCCCCATCCCACTCCCCTAAATTTTTTGAAAACTTGTAACACCGTAAGGTTGGAACCAACCTTCTAGCATGGAAAATTGCTTTCGTAAACCCTTGGTTGATTCTATTATATGTTTTACCTACCCACCAATGCAGTCTATAGTTTTTCTTTAAGAAACTATTTACTTAAGATTTTGAAAACTTGGTTTTCCGAAATGACATTTTTTGCATTTTTAGAACTAAGTTTCAGTTTAGAGTGCAATTTTTTCCTAAGTGTTCGAAAAATCTGGAGATTTTGGTAAAAATTGGGAGACTGCACCAAAAACTGCGAGACTCCCATATAATATCAGAGGGGTTGGAATCTCCACTTGATCTTAAACCCTTTAATTAGGCCTTTCAACCCACCACAATATAATATATGAAGGACTCTGCTGATAAGTGAACTAAAACATTGGGAGAATTTTGCTTTTCATCTTAGACAGTTTACTTTGTATAATCAAATGCTTTATTCTCATAACCAAACGATGTGTTCTGCATGCCTTGGATGCAGTAAAAAGTAAATTCAGGGTGATAACCTATACTAACTGGGGCTGAAATAATTAATGTATAACTGCATAATATCAATAAAGTTGAGAAGCAGCTGAATTTATCAAATTTAAAAATTATTTGTATTTCAACAAAAGGCCTAACTGTATGGTTGCCATTTATTATTTGACAAAAAAAACAACAGATTCAAAAGTGTCAGAAGATGAAAAAAATGTGTGTGGACAAGCCTTTGTTTTTTGCAAATTGTGTTAAGACTGAACCAACTTAATTAGTTAATATATATTGATATGAGATCAAAATATAGGATGGGATTAACTATATATTTGAATGAAAGTCTGAATATTTTCCACATTTACCACAAAGTTTTTTTTAATGTTTGGGTAAAATATGGACAAGCAGATAACAAAAACTTTGGTGTGGTCAAACTTTGGTTTTGGCAGGCCAGTGATCCAGGTTTCTCAATTAACATTTTCAAAAGTGTCCATGAATATAATATATATTAAAAATTATCTCCATAACATTAAAACATTTAACACCACAGAAAACAAGTATAAACAAGTCAAAATAATCTATCGATCTACAGCCAAATTCTGCCTCTCATACTGAAATTGCTTAATTTATCAATTATAACTGAAACAAAAATAATTGATAAAGCTGCTTTTTGCATTGCCAATTCTTCAAAAAAAGTTTTAAACTAACAAGATAAGAACGTGCTTATTACTTGTATATTCTAATTAATGACCGTATAAAAATAGTTGTCATGAAGCAGATGGCGGTTTTAAATGCTGAAAAAACTTCATTCAGTTTTTAATTTCCTGACTCAACTTCCGATGCAAAAATGACAAATGGACCATGCAATACACAACTAAATAAATTGTGTTTTCCAAAGATCTTTGTCAAAGACCTTGGAAGTGTCTTCTGGCTGTTGATTACCGTTTACACATAATTATCTACACTTCACTAGTTGTGCCACCCTTAAATCAGATTCGAAGGAATAAAACTACAGTATTACTAAGTTTGTTAAATATTTTTTTTGTTAAAACAAAAAACCCGAATGCAATTCGGCTACAAAGAAGTGAGGAAAGAAGCAAAACCACTTGTCGGCAAAGCAAGTGGCAACATCCACTTCAAGTTTAAACAAAGGCTGTCAAAGAAAATGTGTGAAAATCGTGTCTGTTGTCGGGTTTGAGATAGTTTCCAATAATTTGTACCTTTAAATCTAAAGATTCACACGGGTAAATTATTTGATGCAAGATTATCCCAGACATTTACCCATGCAGATCGATACAGAAAACCTTTAGCTGCTAACAAAATTTAAAACTGTAGATAAATGATGGCTTTTGCGAAAATAATAATGGCATTGGTGATATACATATGATTAAAAATTCCATGCATTGACACTTTCAAATTATTGCATACACTGTCTGTCTGGAAAGGTTGGGAAAGGCCTTAAACACTATATTCACAATTTTAAACCGATGAACAAGTTCGATCAAGTGACAATAAACTGTGATCCATGCAGACCACTATTTAATACGGGTTGTTTATTTTGCAGTTAGATTAAAAAAATAGAGAAATGATCAAAGTGTTATATTGAACCACTTTATAAAATACAATAATAAGAAAAAAATAACAGACCTTGACGATAACTGGCAAAGAATTCTGCGATCGAAGAAGAAATCCAGGCTGCAGGACCAAGTTTACAAGTCTTGCGGTGGAAGACTGCTGTTCGACTGGCATTTCAACAACAACTTCCCCCAAATCGTCCGCCCCGACAATTTCGATCGGAAACTTCAGACTCAACACACTTTGTTCATCATAAACACCTGAGTGAATCAAGATACAATCGAAAGGAGATGCAGCAGAAATTGCACTCTTGATTGTCAAAAATTCTTGACCACGTCCGACCTGCAAAACTCGTCTCTCGTTACGGCGGCGAAAGATGTAAAAAAATGGCGAACACCGAACTTCGACGCTTCGATTCATCCACTGTTTCGAAGCAAGATGATGGCTTTTATAACTTTCTTTCCAAGATTTCGGCTCCTTCCTTGTGTAGTTTGGCCAGTTTGGATGTTTCCATTTCTTAAATGACAAGAAAAGTTCTTTCCACCGGGTACTGTCCAAACTCTTTACCAATTCCCGCCATTCCAAACAGACTAAAGAACAACGACATAGATCTGCCACGGACAAGTAGTGAAAAGTGACACGCCATAGTTCGAGTGGCAAAGTTGTTTGTTTCTCCGGCATCTTTCTTCGCCACTACAAGAAGAATCTGTGAACACATCCACAGTCAAACGAACTTCAACATGGCCACAAAGTCATGTTGGTTCATGTTGATAATGTTGCGGAATAAATGATTTATTCTGGATTCTCATTGGTCGAAATCCAACACTAATTAAAGTCCCAAAAAGCAAACAAAAGAGACAGCTGTTGTATTTTGCGCTGGGGGAGAGGGGTCGCGATGTTTTGAACAGAGAGAATGAACTTGATTCCTTTATTGAGCCAAACTTTAGATTAAATTTACTCGTATACATACATTCTTTTCATAAAATATATTGTTTTAAAAGAAGGTCAACGCTGACAAACGACCAAACCCTGAGAACATGGTAAAATAATACCTAGACTGGAACCCGGCGATTTTTCAAGAGAGCAGCCGTTATCAGTCTTGTTTTAATCTCTCTCTTACGTAACAATCTGTTGATTATTGAGAATATTGGAGCCATTATTTGAACAGGCTTTGAGTCTTCACATACACACAATTAAAACGCCGAAATAGAAAATAATACAAAAAAACGCTGAACATTTGCAGACCGTCTTTCGCCTTTTCTTAATCGTTTTTAGTTTTACCATACAAGTCCTTCTATTCAAGATCCTCGTGAGTTTGTGCAGTGCAGGTGCTAACGTTAGCATTAGCTAAGTACACAATGGGTGCCATGGATCAATGCAGTGTTTGTTCCAATTATTCTAGCATTTTTTATTTTTGCATCAGTTTAGTGGGGCAAGCACGAAAAACGTCCAGAATGGTGCTGATATTTTAGTATAATTATTTTGGTTTCCCAGGTCAAGTGTTTTTAGAACGTGAAACTGAAAAATAGCAGATATTCATTCTTCATGTATAAAAACAGATGTTCCTTACATGACGCGAATAAGCAGTCTGGCTCCGGTGAGAAATGAATTTGCCTCGTCTGGTCAAATGTTCACAATAGATTCCAAAATGCTTGGAAAAAGTAACCAGCTACATGAGAAAAGTAAACAGCATAACAATAAATTGGAAAATTACTAAAACAGCAAAATATTATCTGATGCAATGTGTTACCCATGATGCAATAGCCCACATTTTCTTCTAAATTATAATTCTTTAGTTCTTGGATCAATTAGTAAACTATTATTTATAAAGTGATAAATGACAAATGGATGCTATGTAATGCAAACGACCCTAAGTAAACCATTATATAATGGTTTCCATGGCAACCAACATACGTCTCATTGCCTTCTCTGATAAGAATATTTTAAAAAGCGTAGGCACTCGGGGATCTGTAACTATGATTCTCCGACTACCCGTGGAGTGGCATAGTCTCCGGGATTACGGTGGGGCGTGTGCCAAGCTAGAAGGTTGAACAGCTGGAAGACTTAAACTAAGGTCACTTACTTACCATCCAAGAGTCTTTACAAGCCCATGAAAAAAAAACTTCACACTTTTATGTTTAATTGTACCTTGTCATTACTTCTTCTTCGAAGGAAATGAGGCAGCTACCCTTGTATTGGAGTCTGTCGCATTTCTTTGCCCTCCACAGTATCATTATTTGTATTCGCTGCTGCGAGTATAGGCCAAATAACCTTGGCCTCTCTAGTCAGTATCTCAAAGCAGGATTTTCTAATTATGTAAAGTGTAGTGATGGTTTGCAGCTGACGTCAAGAAAATTTTAAGCTATAAAATCTATCAAACTGTTTAATATGATTTGGATCAGGCATATCTGAAAATATTCCGTGAAATTTTACATCAATGCGATGATTCGTGCTTGAATTAGAGCATGTTGAACTTGCTGATAGTCCATATCGTTACCATATTTCCTAAATGTAACCAAAATCGATATAATTTGGCGAATTTTAAAATTTTATGACCTGACAAGCCTTTAAGAGTCATAACTGAAGTGTTTGTAAGTAAATTATTCATTTTAGTTGGAAAAACAGCTGTATTTAAAAGTTAAAATTTTTGCACCAAAGTGGTGCACCAACATGAGCACCGCATACTGAATACAGTAAATATTTTGAATGTTATCTGCGGGCCAATAGATTGGGCTAAAAATATTTTACTGACCCACAATTCTTGTCATTTGTGTATTTTTCCCTGCTCTGCACAAAACATCAAATATATTATGCCAATATCAGGTATGTTATGGGACAGTTATTCGCACGCAAACCATCTGTATTCATTTACAATTATTTATCGTTTCTACGGGAGACTTTCAGTTCTAGTTTTCATTATTCTAAATTTATTCGTGATACTTGGACAAATTCTAAGCCTCACATAGTGTGTTCTAATAGTTGCCACATGCAACAAAACAGTAACCAATTTACAATCATCACTCAGTTGGCAGCTGAACGTCCTGTGTGACAAGTCTTTTATTAAGAAGGCTGATGACACATTGCAAGTTTAATACAGTTATCAGCTTATTTTTGACAAGGATTGGTACATTTTTACATTGCCCGGATTTCAAAAAGATTACACATGTTTTTAACCTAAACATTTCGTAAAAATCTTTACTAAATATGAGGTATTGTAAAACCAATTTCTGGAAGCTGAAATGCAACATCTGTGAGATTCCTTATACCCTACTAACTTGAATGGCCAATTATTCAAATTGTCACTACCTTACTAAGGCAGTTAAAAAAATCGTTAATATCTGACACTTAATGGAAGGTCCACGCTTTTTATTTTAAAGTTAATTTTCTTCTACGACAGTTAAGAAGTCCATAGGATGGATTTGTAGGATTGTGTTCGAGTCCACTGTTATTCGGAGTACCCATCAAGTTTAAAGTCTTTGTAAGTGATTCGCACAAAATGAATATAGATATATTTAATTTTAAAAGAAGTTTACATTTTGTGAAAAAAAAAGTGGAAGAAATTGTTTTTCGACGCAAACAGTAACACCTCTTATACCTCCAAAATTTTAAGTTTACGCCTGCACGCAATCTTGTAACAACCAATTTCTTAATACTGACGAACATCGAGGCTTAGCTTTTCTGGAATTTAAAATTAAGATAGTAGTCAGATTCAGCACTTTTGCTAACTATAAGAGATTTTTTAATAGTAAACTGAAACTCTAAGCCGAACAATGAATAAGTTTGACTGACCTTAGCATAAGATTTATAGGATTAGCGAAAATTTTTAGTTCTTATTATATAAAAGAAAGGTGCAAATCGTTTCCAGTATATAGAACCAGAGTACTTTTCTTAGGATAAGAAAGATGAAAACATGGAAGCTGTTATCATCCGCTTTGTATGGAATGAAATTGAAAACGGTTTCCTTGTGCAACTCTGAAAAAAAATGCTTTAAAAATTCTCCTGAAATAAAAGTCCTTCTTAAGTAAATTTCAGGTTAGTTTTAAACCATTCTTTTGATTCATTGGTCGAGGACCGGACGTGGCAGCTGAGGTTGAGACAAAGAAACTAAAATATATTATACTTAAAAGAATCTGTATTTGAAAATTGCAAGTAATACTTCGTTGTTGGAAAGCACACATTTCAGTCAAGTGTCACAGTATCACCGTTCAGTTTCCAGCCTCTCTTGCAACTGGTTTGTTTTTATGAAGGTTGAACAGGTTTCCAGATCGAAATTTTATTGAATGGTTGAGGCAAAATATTTTGAAGTGAACAACAGAGGAACTTTCTCATTTCTTTTATTATAAAATCCAATTGAAAATTAACTATTGAGTAAGTAGCAGAAGAACAACAATAATACACATACGTACCCTGAAAGCTACATTTTCGGGAGAACGTCTGAGGAGCATGAAATTACCCAAAGTTTAAAAACAATATAGGAACAATCCTGGACAGGATGGCAGAAACCATAAAATTAAAGTTGTAGGGAGATATTTTAAATTACAAAACGTTTTATAGTTGTTTTAAAGTCTTAGTAGCCATTCATATTTCAATGAATAACGAAAACATTGATATACATTCTGCTCCAAATCCTCTTATTTTGTTAAGCGATTGAACACATCCACTTAATTTTAGAATATTCTTCTAAACCTACCAAGAATTAATGGCATCTGATCTATGATTGGCTACTCTACTGTGTATTTTTCCTTGATCCGCGCAATTAAAACCTTAATGGATTTTACATGCTCGCGCGGCAACACTTTGTTTCCTCTTTTTCCCCATTCAAATTTCAAAATTTTAGTTCTAGAAGAATTAATGAAAAATTTCAGTCGTATTTTGCGAAACTGAAATCTATAACATTTATTACTATCACTTTCATAAAATGCTCGTGCAATTTCCTGGCATTTTTCTTGAACGGCGGTGACGTATATTACTCCAACGCAAACGGATGTTACCGAGGCATAACATTTTCATTTTTTAATGGAACTAAATAGTTCACTGCCTTGCAGTAGCGGAGCATTGCACAATAGTGAAATACACACCACCCCTATTTATATGTTTGGAATTGAAACACCTTTTTGATTGATTAACGCGATTTTCTTCTTTACTACTCTCAGAGCTGCTCATGTTGAAGAAGCAAGATGAGAATCGATGTTTTTTTCTTGCTATTGTACTTCCTAAAGGAAGAACTGCGTCACATCAATTGTAAGAACATAAACGTTTTTAATCTAGTCAGAGAATTAGTGAGGGTTAATCGCTTATTAAAACTTACACCTGCTCAAAATACGTATAGTGTTTTTCTAAATAAGACAGTTGTAATTTTCAGCTGGTAAGGAATAGCATGAATGTATAATTTCAGTAATGCCTTCAATTTGTAGACTTTGCAGATATGACCTAATTCATCTATACTAAATGGGGCATGGCGCGAGACGAGCTTATTCTTGGCTTTCACGTGACGTAAAATTGAAACGTGTGAAAAACCGTTAGAAGTCTCTAACTGAAGTGTTTGTAAGTGAATCAAATTATTTTGTTGGAAAAACAGCTTATTTTGAAAAGTAACATTTTGACCGCCATCTTTGTGCCCCAAAGTTGGGCACACACATGGCCGCCGCATACCAATCACAGTCAATGTTTTAAACATTATTTGACCAATTAGCCATTCCGAAGTTAACACTTGCATTGAATTAGGGGACTATTTTTGGGGACGTCAGTTCACTTAATATTGTAAGAAAATACTTCAAACTTTCTACTCTTAGTCCAGTTCTCTGCGCATCATTTTAATTTTGCATAAATTTGGAAATTGTGTCCCTTAAAACAGCCCCATGATTCAGTGCAATTCCAGAACTTCGGAATGGCTAATAGCTCTGGTATGCGGTTACTTCAAATAAAAAACAAAGACTTGTGACGCAAGGAATCGCTAATCCAGCCAAAATAAAGAGACAACTTCGCGCTTGACATGGGATGATGGGTAATCAGGACATTGTTCATGCGCTCAATTCAAAATGGCGGACGTGCTTGGATGACTTGATGACTCTTATGTTTTTGTCCTGATTACCCTTCATGCCACGTCAAGCGCGAAGTCGTCTATTGGTACTGAAGTGCAATCAAATGGAGAGAACGACTCTTAAAACATTTTCTAGATTCCACCTAATCACCCTAAAGTTCCCTGGTGATTACAACTCTTTCGAGCTGCTTGCATGAATTTTGATTTGCTGGTAGCGTTCAGTTAAGGCTTGTCACGTGATGATCTGACTGTAGCCAAGTTTACCGAATATGCCAAAGGCCGCCATATTTGAAATTGTCGAGAAATTCAAAAACAGGTGAAACAGCAGAAATGTTGTCGTTTTCTTATAAATTATTTCATCTGCAAAACGCCAAATGCAATTTAAATAGCTTCGTAAGAGTACTGATGATAACAGTAAAAAAATAGTTTCAAATCCGACATTGCTCTTCACAGTTTAAAAGATTAAGGTTTAAAGAAGAGGTAGCAAATTCAATTACACTTCAAAATACGTGTTTGTTATTAGGTAATAGCTACTAAAACCTTTTGAAAACTTTTAAAGTTCCTATGAACAACATATTTGAAATGAATTCAAATCTTCAATCATTGAATACAGAATGTTTATTTTTATATATTATTAGTATGTCAGATACGTTATTTAAAAGAAGAAGTGCCAAATATTGTTTTGACATTTTAAATTTATAATTCCATGGTAAATTTGGTCTAACTCTAATATATT
>JANSTR010151252.1:0-10842 GCA_025434805.1 Antipathozoanthus remengesaui | reverse complement strand
CGACGAAAAATCTTGTCTTAACTCGTCGTAATTTGCCACACACACACGATTTTTCATCGGCCGATAAAAAATCGGGGTTCTTACGACAAAAAATCGTCTAGTGTGTGGCGGCCTTTTTATTGCGCGGAATCAAGTAGATATAGATCGAGTAATTTTCTGTCCCCAAAACAAGAGACCGCCAGCTATTATAAGCAGTCTAGTTCTACTGATAGTTTGGCTCGCCCGATCGGCCGGTAATGCTAAACTCTTAGTCTTATCAGTTACTTTCAAAAAACATGCTTTTGCTTTTATTATACTATTGTCTTTTTATTAAAAATACAATATTTTCCTAAATTTTTGGAAAAATTATTGGGGCGGCTAAAGCCCCATAGGGCTTTTCGCGCTTGCTTTCAAATTTGTCTTCTCTGCGATCAGTAATTTGAATATTGCACGCTATAACATCGCATGTTACAAAGCTGTGACAGTTGTTCACTAGACGGTGGCTGATTGGCGAATGAACCAAACGATAACCTGGCCAGTCCTTTTATATCAGAACTTCTTGTTTAAATTGAGACTGTAACACCAGCAGCATTCACGAGTAATCATTGATCTACTTCAGTTTTAACGTCTACGGTTAGACTTGTATCCCATTTGGTAAAAAACAGGTAGCTCTGAGCAAAATTGATATAAAATGAATAATCGTGTTATGAGGTTTAATTAATAGGTTTATCATTACTATATATTGAGTTGTTAAACAAGTAACACCACAAAACTTTTCTACTCTTCATGAAATATGAAATTGGTCATGCTATGGGTTTTCATCAGTTAACTGGTTCTAAAGTTGGAACGTTCTAAAAACGAGTAACACCAAGTACTTCTACTCTTCAAGAGCCACAGAATAAATGACTATGTTATGGGTTTTTTTCAACTGGTTCAAAAATTAGAACATTCTAAAAAACAAGTAACACCAAACACTTCTACTCTTTAAAAGATACAAAATGAATGGTCACTTTATAGGGTTTCATGTGATAGCCTTAGTATCTTTAGCTTACCTATAAATCATCAGCATGCTGCAAAATTGGCATTTACCCATAGTACCTTTACCTTACCTATGATGCACCAGCATGCTGCAAAGTTGACGTTTACCCATAGTAACTTTACCTTACCTATGATGCACCAGCATGCTGCAAGGTTGACGATTAGCCATAGTACCTTTACCTTACCTATGAAGCACCAGCATGCTGCAAGATTGACGATTAGCCATAGTACTTTTACCTTACCTATGATGCACCAGCATGCTGCAAAGTTGACGTTTACCCATAGTAACTTTACCTTACCTATGAAGCACCAGTATGCTGCAAGATTGACGATTAACCATAGTACATTTACTTACCTATGAAGCACCGGCATGCTGCAAGGTTGACGATTAGCCATAGTACATTTACTTACCTATGAAGCACCGGCATGCTGGAAGGTTGACCATTAACCATAGTACCTTTACTTACCTATGAAGCACCGGCATGCTACAAGGTTGACGATTAGCCATAGTACCTTTACCTTACTTATGAAGCACCAGCATGCTGCAAGGCTGACGATTAGCCATGGTACATTCACCTTACCTATGAAATAACAACTTGCTGCAAGGTTGACAATTAGCCATAGTTCCTTTACCTTAACTATATAAAGCACTAAATAATTTAAAGAATATTTAAACACGAAGAGGCACTATAAAAGGAAAATAAGCGCCGCTCCCTTCAGCTCACGCGTTGGAATTCAACTGAATCATTTGCACGTATAAATGGAAGAAAAAAGTGGTGCAGATTCTGGAGCGAAGCCAAACGGAAAAGGAAAGCAAATCCTGAGGGACGGTTTCAGTTCGGTGTGACAATTGAGTTGTTGTGACCGAAACTTCATACAAATTATTTTCACGAATTTCTCGCCCGAAATTTAACTGTTATTTATGTTACCGAACTGGCGATGCTCCCGTTTTACTGATTAGCAATTTAGCTTGATAATGTACAATACCTGTGTATTTTGTCACTTGTGAATTATTGCAATTTGTTTACGAACAAAAGAGTACTCGTATTGTATACAAAGAATACAGTTTGTCTGGGGCAGTGAATATTCAGTAACAATGTGTGATTTCGATATAGTAATGAAAAATACGGTCTGTGTCAAGTTGCAGCCGAAAGATAATAAAATATGACGAGTTTGACTTTGAGATTCGCGCTTGAATCAACCTGACCAGTGATTGTGAGAGCTCCTATCAGCAAGGCGGTTGATTGACAACTGAGCGATGTGTACCTTAGGTACATGCCCTTTTATAGCACGTCTTCGTGTTTAAACTACGTTATAAAAGTCTGACTAGGTAGGGAAACCAAATGCAACGTTTTTCCTAATCCCCCTGGATTAATTTACAACTAGGCTTGGAGGGGGGGGAGCGGTCGTAGTTACAGTGGGTGAGTGTTCGTGAACACTTCAGGAATGAAGGGTTATTTTTACAGGCTGCTGGGTGTTGGGAACAAATCTGTTGACTGTATGCTTGTGTACGTTAAGAGTAAAGCCTCCCAGTTGCGCGCACTTCGCAAATAAAAAAACAAACCTGTTCCCTCGTTTAAATTCGCCTTCGAGAAACTTGATAGCCTCTCTTGCACCCGCATCGTATTTCTTTAGCTCATCCAGTGCTGCAATAACTGCAAACAAACGCACACGGGTGACATGGGGGTAAGGAAACGAAATGAAATAAAAAGAAAAAGAACTGAACGCACACAAGGGGATAAGATTCAGCAACTCCAGAGTTCCTGCTGCTCACTACTAAAGCAATCTAAGACAATTTTATGATTTTTTCAAGACAACAGATTAATAGGAAATTTAAGCTCTACTCTTTATCTAAAAGACACACAGTACAAGCAATGCTTGTGTAATAATAATGTAATATTGCTTAAAAGAGAGATCCAAACGGTCATCATGGAAACAAAAACTTATTAAACCTGATGGTTTTAAGACACACACGGAAATTCTGGTGAATTTAGGATCTTTTTAAGGTCTTAAATTTAATTTAAGGAGTAAAATATGAGTTCTCAATGATCCGCGGGAGCTCTGATTATTTACTTCTATTATCGATTACTGAGCTCCTAAATCCTCGTTACTGACCTTCACTGGGAATAATCATCACAAATTTTTCCGTGTTCACCAGTCGCTTGATGAAGTGCAGTTGAGAACACAGCGCTGAGGATTCGGGTACAATGTACACAGTACTGGACTTTGGTGTGGCCTGAAGGGTGCTCTCCAGCTCAGCTACGTCCGACTAAACAAACAAACCGACACTGAAACCTGCTGTCAGAGTCCCCTCCCCTCTCATCTCCCCTCCTGATATGTTCTGGTCTACGAAATTAGTAATAGTTATAGGACTGCCTAGAGTCCAAATCGGTCTGTAATCACTTCGAGTGATAAACAAAATTTGACAAGGCCAAAGGCCGAATCAAATTTATTTTCACGAGAAATGATAATAGACAGAATTGGACGACAGGCAGTCCTATTACCAATTTATTATTGAGTGTGGAATGAGCCAATCACATTTGAAGAAATTGTTATTTTTATAATAAATGGTGTAAACCTTTCCCACTAATATGGTGAAAACATTTTCGTCTGCCTTTCTACCACTCGTATCAGCAGTGTAGTGCGGGTCAGCGGTTAGCGTGTCTAATGTGTAGCCCAATGGGCGTGAGTTCAAGCCCTGATCAAGCCACTGTGTTGTCCTTGAGCAAGATACTTTACTCGACTTTCTCCAGCCGACTGTATGGCTCTGTATAGTTAATTACCAACCCTTTGCTGGGATCTTGCCTGAATTAGTGTTCTTCCAGGGAGAATAATGCAGTCTCCCGCGTACTTGTAACACTAAGGAAACAGGAGATAAGCGCTAGCCCCATGAGCAACTTGGCCATGAAATGGATCTATGTTGTTATTATCAGTTAAAGTCCAAGTAAACTTCTGAAAAAAGTGTGGGAGGTACCTTACCTTAAGTTTCTGTTGGGCCATGGCTTTCATGAGCCTTGAACGTTCCTCGTGCTCCAGGGACTCTTTTTGAGCGTTCAGTTGTTTCTCTTTCTCTAGCAACTGATTTGGACCCAGGAATTTATCATTGTCCTTGTCAAGTACAAACTGACTCATGTCCTGCAGGGGGAAGATATGAAAGGAGCTAGCTGTATATCTACAAAGCACACGTGCATTGTGGGTACATTCTGGGTTGGTACCAGGCACTGAATTCACGGACGTTTCTTCCACAAACACCTGCCTGACGTTGTGCAGATGATCAAACTACGACAAAACATTTACATCTGAAATAACCATTTTCACACTGCTGGTTTCTACTTTTTCTAGAATATGCGAAAATTTACTTCAGCAACAAAAAATATTATTGAAGACTCTACAGCGCCATTCTCAATAACTTTCAGGCATCAAACTCTAGATTTAGGCGTTTTTAATACGCCAAAAAAAGCGAAACTAAACTTGAGTGTTAATAGCCCCTTTGTAGTTAGAGGTCACGTGACCAGACCTACCTTAAATTTATTAGCTATGACAAAATGATGTTCAGAAATGTAAAGAGCAGGTTAAACAGGAAGACGCACTATAAAAGTGAAATTAGCTCCGCCCCCTTCAGCTCATGCGTTGGAATGCAACTAAATCACTTGCGCATACAAATGGCAGACGAAAGTGGTGCAGATTCCGGAGCCAAAGCCAAACAGAAAAGAATTCAGAGGGACGAATTCATTTCGGTGTGATAATTGAGTTGCTGTGACCGAAAGTTCATACAAATTATTTTCGAGAATTTCTCGCCGAAAAATTGAACTGTTGCTTACGTTGCTGAACTGGCGATGCTCCCGTTTTATTGATTAGCAATCTAGCTTGATGCTATTGTCACTTGTGAATTAGTGCAATTTGTTTACGGACAAAAGGGCACTCGTATTATATACAAAGAATACAGTTTGTCTGTGGCAGTGAATATTCCGTAACAATGTGTATTCCGATACAGTAATGAAAAATACGGTCTGTGTCAAGTTGCAGCTGAAAGACAATAAAATATGACAAGTTTGACTTTGAGATTCGCGCTGAGTGATTGAGAGAGCTCCTATCTGCAAGGCGATTGATTGACAACTGAGCGAGGTGTACTTTAGGTCATGCCCTTTTATAGCGCGTCTTCGTGTTCAACATCAGTTTGAAGGCATAATTTCAAGTCTGAACGTTAATTATTTCAAAAACGACAGCGAAAATAAAATCAAAATTGCACTGGAGAGTACCGCTTGCTCTCCAGTCATACAAGTCCTTATAAAATATCCTATTTTCTGTCGCTTGCCATTTTTTACATATTTAAAGTCAATAGCTGAAACTCTGTGATTTTACTAATGTCAACTTGCTCTTTCCATTTCTGGACATCATTTTGTCATAGCTAATAAATTTAAGGTAGGTGTGGTCTCTAACTGCAAAGGGCCTATGTGCCCATCATTTGACGCTTATTAACTGACGAAAGGAGAAAATATCTGCATTCCTACGTAAACTTTTCAAAACCAACTTAAATATATAGTGTTTGCAATGAGTAGCTGCGAATTATACACACCTTCATAGATGCTAATTTCATTCCAAAACTCTTCAAACACTGAATACGGACAATACCCTGGAGATGAAAATATAATTATTTAGAAATGAAAATAAATTCTATCTGCGACGGAGATTTTTCATTATCTCTTTCTTTTCCATGAGTAAAGGAGAACAAGGTCAGATTCTGCACAACTACGACTTTGGTGAATAGCAGCAACAGGCAGAATACTGACATTTGAAGTAAAAATCAACGAACAAGCTAATAACCAGGATTGTTTACAAACGCTTAAGAAATGCGATGCGTGTTTGACTGACCTTTAGCCGATATTATTAACATACCAAATAAATTTTGTTGATCAAAGCTTAATGTAACAAATAAGTGAATGGAATGTTGATCATCGCAGTTGAAAAGACAACCTAAACATTTGTCTGAAAAAACCTGGAAAACTTTAGGCTTGGACAGAATTCGAACCTGTGACCCTACGATCTCCGGTGCATTGTTCCACCAACTAACTGAGAGCTCTAACAATGGTATTCATTGCACTTCCCCAAGTGAAACGTTTCTCGTTTAATTTCTTTTGTCCAGCTAAGTTAAATGGTTTGTAATTTGGTGCTTTTTGATGATACGTCTTGTATATTTGTGTTGCATTAACCTTGTCTTGCAAAGTATTTCTTTTTTGATCGTATCGTGTCTATTTGAAATGTAATGGACAACCAACCAGGTTAGTATTTATAGTTATATCGAGTACCCAGCCAGCCATTAAATAAAGCTAGTGAACTTGATATTGCATTTGCAATGTACAAAACTGGTGGAATGATGTTGTTATTGTTGTTATTCAGTTTGAAGATCGTTCTAATGTCTAAACCGAAGACTAGCCTCCAAGTATCGCCCATCCCTGGCCAGTGCATTCCACTTTGTGTCTAGCGGCTGATGAACCTCATCTAGGGGGGTGAATCGTAGAAGAGAGATGTCTTCTGGAAGAACTCGGGTCTGTCGCCAGTTCTCATCGACAGTTTCATCCAAAACTTTCTTCCAAGATGGGTACCTTGCAAAGATTCCTGCGAATGGACAGAAACCAGTACAGTATTTTCAACTCAAGATTTGCTGATACACCTATAGTACACTACTAGTATGAGTGAAAATAAATAATGCTGAGAACTTTATGGAGTTTTCTAGCCAGGCCGGCTGGACTTGCCAGAGTTTAGTTTGAGGAGTGTGAACAACAGGTATTACTTTCCTGATCTCAACTGACCGTTTTGTAGAGCCCACTAGAAAGAGATATCTTGCACCTCTTTAAATGTATTAAAAGGTTATTTGTCAAGAATTTGCGACTTGAAATTGACTAATTTGAAAAGAATTTACGATTACACACAATAAATAATCATTCAGCAATGACTCATAAGGTGACTAGCTGAAAGAAACAACCCCAGTTATATAAACCTGCAATTTCAGCACTATTCCGTCTTTTGGGATGTAAACCCAATCACGGATTAGTTCTGTAAACAGGTTCTATGTAATAATTTGCAAAGAACCTCTATATTAGAACATTTGGAACATGCAGTCTCCCGAGGCCATAAGAATAAATTTTATAAACAAAAAAGTTTGTAGCTTTTTGCCAGTTATCCAACCGTTTTCCTACATGCTGCATGTACAGCATAGCGGAGGGGTTGGCGCAGTGGTTAAGATCTCTGCCTCCCAACTCTAAAGTCCCAGGTTCAAACCCCGGCATGGTCGAGGATTGACTCTTTGTGCAACTTTCTTTCCCGCTAAAGTTCACTCAGCTTTCCATCCTTCTGGGGTCAGTAAAATGAGTACCAGCATACATGGACCAATTTGAAGCGGCTGCCTGATGCGCCTATATGCTTCCAGTCTGCTGGGAGTAAATTGATCATTGTAAAGCATTTTTGAGCATTCATACGGGAAAGGCGCTATATAAATGTACCACTTTTAAAATACTTTTAAGTACTTTTTTACTTTTATACTTGGCTTTAATGGGGCCAACATCACCACTGTGCCCTTTGATTTTGGGATCAAGAACACTGTCTTGGTGGAGGGACTGAAAGTTCACCTGAGAGTCAGGGGGCAAGAGGTTGTCAGGATCAAGCTCAACAGTTGAGGCATAGGTGGTAACCAGTGCAGCCTTCTAAAAAGCAGGTGGCTGGCGGCTCATTCAGCCGCCTCTTCTGGATGTTTGGCCTCTTTTATAACTTTTGCACATACGTTTATCAAGTGAACATTAGTAAAACTGTGCTATGAGGATATATAATTATTTAGCGTTCTCCAGCAGCCTGTGAGCCTTTTACCCAGAATCATTTTGAGAAAACCTGGAAAAATCACATTGAACAAATTATTATAAAAATAAGCAGAACAGTCAGCATGCTCTCAAAATGTGACACTTTGTTCCGCAAAATATAGTATTACACATATATTGATCTCTTATCCTTCCTCATTTATCCTACGGCTTAACAGTATGGGGTCTCACGAGCAAATACCTCATTTATAAATAGAATATTAGTTCTTCAAAAGCGAGCTCTGCATTTTATATTTTTTGCAGAAAGAAACGAACATGCAATTCCACTATTCGTTGAGGCAGATATATTACCCATCAATTTCCTTTACTATGAATCTGTCTGTTGTTCAGTGCATAACATTCGATATGGCAACTCCCCCAGTAATATCCAAAATCTTTTCACAAACACCAGCAGCATCCACTCCTATAATACAAGATCTTCCACATCGAACAAGTTCGATATAAAGCATTCGCGATTAGAAATTCAGAAAAAATCATTTTCAAGAGTAGGTGCAAAGGTTTGGAATGAGATACCTGCATCAATAAGAGACCTTTCAAAAAAGCAGTTTAAAAATAAAATCCACACCCTTCTCTTAAACATTTTAGAAAAACACAATGATTATCTAGACTACTATCAAATCATTGCAGCTATGAAAAAGTGCAAAACATAAAAACCCCATTTTTTCCCCCTGTCATCTCCGTCAAAAGTTTGATCAGAAGTTATAATCAATTAGATCTATTAAGCATCTTGTTATCTTCCTGAAAGAATATGACCTTACTTTTTTTATTTTTCTTTTCCTTCCTTTTCTATTGTAAAAATAAAAGAAAAACGTAAAATATCAGTCAGAAAAATACGACTGATCCGCCGAGATTAGCACGTGCAACCTGCGGATCAGTCAGGACATGTAAAACAGTTTTCTCTAAAGTTGTTGTTAAACCTTGAAACCTTGAAACCTTGAAACTATGCTCTAAGTGAGTTATTACACTGAGATTGTTACAGTGTATATATATATATATAAATTATATATCATATAAGTGAGTTATTATATGATTATTGTTATTTAAGATGTATATATTGTTATTCAAGTATTAATTTTATATATTTAGCCTGCCCAGGCTGTGATATTACCATAATGACCATGCTCACTCGGTAAAGATTCACCTCACCTCTTTAACAAGCGATTTCACTGAATGGCTCAGAAACACCCTGTCACACCAAGAGGGACACCTACAAACACAATTATAAATATGCTTGTGAATGAAAAAAATCACTTTGCTTCGCACTGTATATTTGTAAGACTATCCCATACAAATAACAGAGTAAACACCTTATTAAATCATTTCTAATAATACCATGTCTTAAATTACGTTGATATCTTGTATTTGGCACATATATTTCACTAACTGATAAATGGCAGTATTTCTTTGTCTCCTACCTCGACCCGTTGTAAAGCATGTCATCTCCAACCTCTTCACTAAATGGATAACTGCAAAACAGCACGAATTCCTGTCAGTATTTCAAAAAATCTGAAGGATGCATATAATACTACATACACGAGGCCACCCCTTATTTACTTGCTAATTAAATGTGTCTTAGTCCTGGCAGGACAACTACAGTAACTGTTTGATGTATATGAATGACATATGAAGGGCTCATAAGTGGGGTGAAGGGGATAGGAGGGGCTCAAAAGCAGAGTAGGGAGATGGGAGGGGCTCAAAAGCAAGGTAGGGGATAGATGGGGATCATAAGTGAGGGAAGGGAATGGGAGGGGCTTAAAAGCGGGGTAGGGGATAGATGGGGACCATAAGTGAGGGGAGAGGGCTAGAAAGCTACAGTGAATTTATCAACAGAATGTCTTACCTTGGAGGAAAATTGATTTCATATTCATATACCCAGTCTTTAAAGTGTTCTAATTCCTTGTTGAACCTGTGGAATCTCTTGCCATTTTCTCTCTTAAAGTGGCTCTGGTCGTGTATGCTGAAGATACGGTTCTCCAGTGATAGCACAACCTGCAACACAAGTGAGAATTGCATCAAGTCAGCATTCATGAGAACTGCATCAAATCAACATTTATCCTCTAAGGGGAGAACTTCTAGTATTGTGATATATATACAGTTAAACAATCATATACTGAGGTGTAAATTCCTAGGGATGGCTTCTGAACATGCATGCTGCCACTGAAACTCGCAATAGAATGGGTTTCACCTTACGGCTGGAACTGTGGCAAAAACATTTCTTTTGTCTAGATAGATAGATGTTTTAATAGGTAATTTTTAATCAATTGGAATCCCAGAGTTGGCTGAATTACAAAATACTTTACAGGTATTCTTGTACAAAAAAGAAAAAAAAGGACTATGATCTAAATTTAGCCAGCAATGGAAGTAGATCCACAGTAATCCCTTCTTCCACTCGATGTAACGAATTTTGCAGCACTCCCAGTTCCTGGCCGTGAGGTGATTTACTGGTTGTTTGTAAAGTGTAACTTTGCAATATGAGTGCACACTTGAAAATATAGGCATGTTTCTAAATGACTAAACAATCCAGTTGGCTATATACCCATGTGACCAGAGATAGGCTCGAACTCCAGATCACCAGGTTCCAGCACAAATTTGAGTGAGGACTGGGCTCAAACTCGGGATCTCGAGCAGCCTCCAAAAACAACATAAGTTAAGTTATAAAGACTGTATGTCTGTATTCCAGTTAAATACTTTGTACTTCTACAAAATGATCAACATTATCTAATTTACATCTAAACACAGTTTAATCTTCAAGCACAACCATGCTGCCAACAATAGGTTTGTACCTGCATGGTTCAATGATGACAACAAATGCAGCTAATGTTACACAGCTAGTGTGCACAAGAAGAGGTATAATTTAAATTATTAAATTTTCAGCCACGGATATTGCGTTTCTAGCATTCTGATTGGTTCTCTCAATCTCGGTTATGAGCTCATATACCGTGTTCAGCGAGAAGCT